>MU692447.1:0-13941 GCA_026770625.1 Nicotiana glauca
GATAATAGATGCATCTATGGTTCGTGCCGCTCGACCCTCGGCAGTGCACAATTTACATTCTGTTGGAGCGGGCCAGCGACCTCGGCGTGATTTGCGCATGTTTATTTATTACTTGGAAATTTGTAATTGTGGAATTGGCCCTACATGGCTTTATATGAACTGATGAAATAATAAAGGATAAACCTTAGAAGCCCTTGATTTATTACATTAGGTGTTTACCTGTTTTCTGGCTTCACAACTTGAACTTTTATATAAATCCATGATTTCCCCCGCACTTATAGAATATTGCTATTTGACCTCTAGTGAGTGTCGGAATTGGCCATCTCGTCTCTACCCCTTCGGGATTAGGCGGGATACTCACTGAGTACACGTTGATTACGTACTCATACTATACTTCTGTGTATTTTTGTGGCACAGGTACTTGATGCATTAACGGCCTACTGGGCGCAGAAATGGACGATTTGGGGACTAGGTGAGTTGCAGTATGCAAGGCGGCCCACTGATCTTTAAAGTCCTTTCTAGTAACTGTATTTCTTTTCTGTCCATTGTATTCTGGACCGATGCCGTGTCGTATTTTATGTCTTTATCAGTAGTCGCTCATGCACTTGTGACACAGGGTTTCTGGGAGGGTTTACAATGGATTTGTTCTAACTATTATTATTTAAATTTGAATTCTAGTAGTGAATTTTTTTTTTATTTATAAAAAATGGAAGGAAAAACCCTAGATTTTCAAAAGTATTAAAAGAAGAATTAATTGATGAGTTAGTTGGCTGGCCTGACAGAGGTGTCCGGCGCCACCACGACCCTTAGTGGATTTTGGGTCGTGACATGGTCCTGGTTATTTCTTATCATTCTTGGAGGGGTTCTCATTCTTCTATCAAAAGATACTATTTGCTATTGGTCGTTGGGTGGTTTATGGTGGTCACCGGTTGGACCTCTGCGTCAGTGGGTAGAGATG
The DNA here is from genome assembly GCA_026770625.1 of Nicotiana glauca. Classification (NCBI taxonomy): domain Eukaryota; kingdom Viridiplantae; phylum Streptophyta; class Magnoliopsida; order Solanales; family Solanaceae; genus Nicotiana; species Nicotiana glauca. Next base: position 959 of record MU692447.1, read on the forward strand.
GGGCTTTAGTATAGGTACAACGTTGGATGGTATGGCCTACCCTGCCACATAGTTTGCAAAGGATCTGCTCTCCTTCATAGATGATTTGCTGGATGTATCTGCCTATGAAGATGTAAGTTTGGACTGGTTCATCAAGAGGCATCTCAACACGCAAACATGCATATCTCCTCGTAGTGTTGCACTAGTACAAGCATCAATCTTCAGTAGCCATCCAATGGTGTTGTATATTTTCCTTAGTAAAAATATGTCATAAAATTTCGTGGTTAGCTGAGGAAGGCGTATCCAAATAGCTGATCTTTCATGTGTTGCCTCGCTTGCGATGAAATTTGGTTCCCATTTCTTTATAGAGAGGAAAAAATCATTGACAAACCATTGACCATTCTGTAGTACATTGATCATGTTTTACTTTTTGTTAAATTTCACAATGAATTAGTCAGATCTAAGATCAATGATAGGAATATTTTTGATGGTTTTCATATTTCTTGTATTTTTTTAAGTATTGATGTTGTATACATTTTCCCAAAAGCTTAATGATCAATGAGTATTTCCATGGTTGGTACATTCGATTTTTATCTTCATATGATAGTTGGTCTAACGACTCGACCAGTCATTTTGAGTACTAACGTTCCGTTTAGAAGTATAAGGCTATGAACAGCTTCATTTCAGGTATTATGACTTGTACACGTGGTCGGAATTGAATTTTGGGAAGTCCAGAGTTGATTTGGAAAGAGAATTCTTATTTTAGAAGCTTAAAGTTGAAAGAATGAACTAGGATTGGAATTTTCAGTAAATGATCTCGGAATCGAGATCTGAAGGTTCCAGCAGGTTCGTATGATGATTTCAGACTTGGGTGTATGCCTGGATTGGGTTTTGGATAACCCGGGAGCGTTTTGGCGCTTATTGTGGAAGTTAGCATTTTGGAAGAAATTTCTTAAGTTTGGCTTGAAGTGCATTTCAGTGTTATCGATGTCCGTTTGTGATTCCGAGTCTGGGAATAGCTCCGTACGGTGATTCTGGAGTTGGGAGCGCAATCGGAAGCGAATTCGGAGGTCCGCAGGTCATTTTGAAGTCATTTGGCTAAAGATAGAAAATTGAAGGTTTTGAGAAGTTTGACCGAAAGTGGACTTTTTGATATCGGGATCGGAATCCGATTCTGAAAGTTGGAGTAGGTCCGTAATATCGAATATGACTATTGCGCAAAATTTGAGGTCAATCGGACGTGATTTGATAGGTTTAAGCACTGAAAGTAGAAGTTGAAAGTTCTAAAGTTCATAAGGCTTGGATTGGGGGTTGATTCATGATTTTAGCATTGTTTGATGTGATTTAAGGCCGCGAGCAAGTCAGTAATGTATTTTGGGACTACTTGGTAGGATTGGTCGGGGTCCCAGGGGCCGCAGAAGTGATTTTTGGTCAAGGGCTCGAGGACCACAGATGTGGTCAATGTTCCACAGAAGCGGGACCGCATCTGCGGAAGACTGGTCGCAGAAGCAGAGGAGGGCGACTTGGAGTGGACCGCAGATGCGGTTAGAGTTCCGCAGAAGCGGGACCGCATCTGCGGGACGATTGGCGCAGAAGCGAGAAAGGTGTGCCCCAGGGAGGACCGTAGATGCGGCATTTTAACCGCACCTGCGGAACCACAGAAGCAGTTAGTGAACTGCAGGTGCGGAAATAGCTGGAGGCAGAAGGTTATTTTAAACTCGGGGTTTGGTCATTCTTCTCCCATTTTTCACTTGGAATGGGCGATTTTAGGGAGCTTCAAGAGGGGATTTTTGTCATCAATGACAAGGTAAGATGTCCCCACCTATTATGAGTTAAATACATAAACTATGTATGGATTTAAGCATGAATTGTGTAGAAAAAGCTTGTGGTTTGAGGGAAAACCTAAAAATTATATTCTTGGAATTTAACCACGATATTGAGTATAGAATTTAGTGAAAACTATATATTTGAGTTCCTAAGGACATGGGTAATCTTTATCCTCGAAAAATTTCGGATTCCGGGCACGTGGGCCCGAGGGCATTTTGGTCAACTTTTCGATCGGAGCTAGGAATTGCTATAAATTAGATTGTAATGAATATTTGAGCATATATTAATGGATTTGCGTAACCATTGGCTAGTTTTGAAGCGTGGTGCATCAGTTAGAGTCTTGGAAGGGCGTGGAATGCCGGTTATGGATCTTCGGAGCGAGGTGAGTCTCCTTTCTAACCTTGTAAGAGGGAATTGTCCCCATAGGTGAAATCATTGATTATGTGCTCCTAATTGCGGGGGCTACGTACGCACGAGGTGACGAGAGTCCATACATAGCTACTATTATGCTAATGTCCGGGTAGTTAGGACCCAAAAACATGTTATACTTGGATTATTTATGAACCTATTGATAACTTTAATTGCTTATATCACCTTGGATTAGTAAATAAATTTAAAAAGGGATTAAACATCATTTTTCCTGAATTTTTAAAAGAGAAATATTTTTATTTGGATAAATATCCCCCGATAAGTTCTTAATTGACTGATTGAGCATGCATCTCTATGTGTACCTGCGTCACATGCATGATTCGCGATCAGGGTATGTGTTTATTTATGGAACGGGCCGAACGCCTCAGCAGATTAAATAGATGTATCTATAGGCGCGTCGTTGACCCTCGGTAAGTGTATAGTTTATTTCTGTTGGAGCGGGCCGTCGACCTCGGCATGATTTGTGCATGATATATATTGTTGCCTGTGAATTTTAAATATTGATATTGCCTTTCGTGGCTTGATATAAATTGATAAGATAATGAAAATAAAACCTTGAAAATCCTTTATTATTTTTTAAAGGTGTTTACCTGTTTTCCGGCTTCGTGAGTTAGAACTACGATATAAATCCATGATTTCCTCACATTTTTAGTATATTGTTAATTAACCTCTGGTAAGTGTCGAAGTCGACCATCTCATCTCTACTTCTTCGAGATTATACGGGATACTCATTGAGTACACGTTATTTACGTACTCATACTACACTTCTGTGCATTTTTGTTGCATAGGTATATGTAACCCTAGTAGCCTACTGGGCGTAGCAGCACAGATGATTCTGGGACTAGGTGACTTGCATTATTCGAGGTGACCCGCAACTAGTATAGTCCCTTTAAGTATATTGTATTTATTTCTTGTCCATTGTATTTCGGACGGATGTTGTATTTTATTTCCTTATCTGTAGATGCTCATGCACTTGTGACATCGGGTTCTGGGAGGATTTTTGGATTATTCAGTATTAAGTCTTTTATCGACTTTATGTTCATTTTTGTAAATTTTTTATTATCTAATATTTAACGTATAAGAAAAATGATTTCCGCAAATACGAAAACTGGAATTTAATTATGCATTCTTGGTTGGCTTGCCTGATAGTGGTGCCCGGCGCCACCACGACCCTTAGTGGATTTTGGGTCGTGATAACATGGTATTAGAGCACTTGGTTCCTAGGTTCTCACGAGTCATGAGCAAGTCTAGTAGAGTCTTACGAATCGGTACGGAGACATCTGTACTTATCCTCGGGAGGTTGCATGACTGTTAGGAGTACTTCCCTTCTTGATTTCTTGTCGTGCGATTTGATTCATGTGAGGCTTACACCTTTGTCTCCTTCCTACTCAATCTTATGCGACGCGAAGTGCTTGTTATAAAACGAGAGTTGAAGAATTTTAATAGCACTACGAATGCGGTGCGTGTGTTTCTTCTTGCGGGGTTATTTGAGCTATTATCGTCGCCTTGTGGAAGGATATTCTGTTGTTTTGGCTTAGCAGCGGCACTTTTGAAAGCTCTGAGGTTAGGCACAAGTTTCCATGATACTTATGAATGAATTTTACGCAGTAGTGATATGATGGTAGGATGATTCTACGTGTCAGGGCAGTGAATGACTTAAAGGGAGGTTTACTTAGTGCATAATCAAGAGATTCAGTATTTTATTCCCGGGAGGGGAAAGACAATCGAACTAAGGATGGTCAGATGTGGGCTGGTGGAAGTAATGAGGCTTGGTATTTGCAAGTGTTGTAGAGTTTTCTTCTATGATGGGATGTCATTGTACTAATTGAACGTGCTAAGTTTGTCGGTGTTATGACCTTCAACAATTCACTTTTGGGGCAAGATATTGTGAGATAGAGTTGGAGACATAATTGTCAGATATCGCAGGGTTCGGTAGTTCAGGATCTAATGTTGACTGTTCGATAAAGATGACCTTTAGAAAGGTTTAAGTTAGCAGAAATTGTGGGTTTAGGTGCCACGAAGTTAGATTTTGTTTAATACAGCAAGTGAGCATCAAAGTATGATGAAGGACATGTGGGAAGTGTCAGGCGATGGCTAAAGTTTCCGGAAGGCCAAGTAAAAGAGGTCAAAGGCCGAGTAATTGATTAAGGGGATGAGTTTCGCCAAAGTGGGAGAGAAATGGAGTCACATATGTGCTTTGCAGTGGGATGACCACCTACCTTAAGGAGAGTTCAGAATGATTTGGGATTTTAGTGGCTGGCGATTGAAGCCTACGGAATTAATTAGAAGTATGGCCTATCATGCGATAAGAGATTTGGTATAAAGGGACGGAGCTTCTTGAATGAAGAAGGATACAACATAACTTTGAATTGGAAGAATATTGTCGCACACTTAATTGATGTTCACGAGGTGTGAATGGACTTGTGCAGCTAGAGAGTGAGCTCGGACTCAACATGAGTCATTGATGTCATAGTGATTGTATCCCGTACAGTAGCATTGGAAGATGTCGGGAAGTGATTTCCACAGGTGGGTTATTCCCTGTGAGCAGGTTAGCAATCGCGAGGTCGGCAAAGCTCTACGAATAGTTCTATTGGTTATGCAGCAAAGAGATCGGTCGTGCGAATGTGGTGGATGATTCAAAGTGTAAAAATGGGCTTTTACGGAAAGAATCCAAGAATTTAGGCGGATGATTGTGCAAGGTTATGTCAATGAGAGATAAGGAATCTTGGTGAATTCCAGAGTGGTGAAATAATGGCTTCAAGCTAAATAGGAGAGCCCCACCGCCTATGATTGAGTTGCATGGTTAACTACTTGCGAAGTTTCTAGTGATTAGCATATTGATGGGTTATTTCAGCTACGGAAAGAGAACATAAGTGGTAATTTGAGCAAAAGAATTAGTAAATGTGTGTTATCGTTGGCCTTATTGGCCCATGTTCAGACTTGAGAGTGATTTCGTCAGGTGCTCCGTCGAGAGGGTATGCTTGTGCTAGAAGAATAATAGAGTTGATTATATTCAGGCCAAGTTAGAGCGGGCGACTCTCAGCAATGGCCCTAGTAGATTCAAAGAGGTAAAGTGTGGTGCCTAATAGTTTCGAGCCTATAGGTACGGTTAAGAACCAAGCTTGGTAGCAGCCTATGAGAAGAGGCACATAATGTTCTATGATGTTTTGACTTGCGATGTGGTGATTGGGAGGTACGAAATGGTTCATAGGATTTGAGACAGCATGGTCTCATGACTCAGGGTCACTCGGGGTAAGTTCAGATAGAGTGTGTTTAATGTTGAATGGGGTTATCATTGCTTCCATGGCAATCAAGGACAAATTGGAAGAAAAGGGATTGGTTAGCCATAGTCGAATTGGCATGTTGCTGGTAATGATTAGTTCTTTCAGCGTAATCAAGTTATGTAAGTGAATTATGACGGTGTGTGCGAGGCTTGTCGGTCGCCTTAGTTAGTGTTATTCAGAAAGTATTATACTATTGTGGCCTGTTATGTGGAGTTGGGCCTCGGAAGGGCTATGGTGGTGTAGACCACTACTTAGATGTTTGCATATTCTACGGTTATGAGAATTTACCTGTGTGTTGTTATGTTCCTCCTGAAGTGAGTTCAGTGAAAAGCTTTTATGTGATGAATTGTTAACCTATTAGTGGTTCCGGAGTGATGATGAAGAATCATGTCCTATCGTATATCGGCACGTTGGGTGCAGTGAGTGGTATGGGATTTGAAGTGAGGATCAAGGTTGCAGTCGATGTTGGTAAGGATTTCATAGCTTGGATGAGCAGGAAGGGAGTTTCGATGTACAAAGCAAGTTGTTATTGTTTGCAGCATCGCCTGAGATCGGTGTTCTGTGAGAAAGGCTTTGCATCCTGGTTAAGGATTCTTGATCGCCTTTCAGTATTAGTGCAGCCGGTGGTTTGGATGTACGGACCTGTTATGTGTTTTGAAAGGTTGTGGGAGCATGTCCCGCAGGAAGGTTGTATAGGTGTGGCATGTAGTCACTCAATTGATTTCAGATTTAAACCAAGTATGAGGATTGTGGTAATATCATTAATTTGAGAATTTATGCCTAGAGGGCACTCTGTTTATTGGGTTGTGGACTGTGGAGGAATTCTCTGGTTATGATGGTTGTTCTTATGCGTTATGAAAGATAGGAGAGTTATTATGGACCTTGGAAAGGTTATTAGCCTAGTCAGTGCGATCAGAATCGGCTTAAGGTCAGTGGATGGATTCAAATGTGAATATGGGCTCTATATCAAGCCAAACATGTTCATTTCAGTAATGCGCTCCATATGGAAGAATAGTCGGGGTGTTATGTGTCGTTAGCTTTTTCATGTGCTGATGTATTGCACCGTGTGAGTTGTGAGACGGCTTGGTGAATTGCTTATGTGTTGAGGATCCGCGTAAAAATAATGTTATATGAGCAAATTAGCTCTTGAGATTAAAATTGTATATCGCACCTCAGTTGTGCTCGAGTTTTGTAGCTTATAGCGATATATGTTCACTCAGGGATGTTATTATGCACTTAGCATGCTTATGACTGATATTCTGTATTTTGCTGTAATGAGCAAATTTGGCTCGATGTGCATCTCCTTATGTGAGATCTATGTGTGGATCGGGTTGCACGCTGCAACAATGTGATGTTAAGTATAGTTTTCTATCTGCTATTTTTGTATGCCTTACTTCCTATTTTCTAAGGAAAGTCCGTATTAGTGCATGAGTTAGGTAATTCCTTCTAGAGTTCGTTTTCCTTTTGTATCACGTTCAAATTGGTAGCCTATTGGCATATTGTAGCATCATATGGGACTTTTGGTCATGTCAGGGTGGCTTATTGCCTGAACAGTTCGTACTGGATGAGATGAGATCATTGGATTCAGGATCAGTGCAATCTGACTGTATGGAATATATTAAGGAACAAAGATCATTATTTGGTTCAGAATGTGGTAATTCTTCTTATCAGAAGTATAGACTCAATGATTGGTTGACTCGGCGGTTGATTATGAATTTTTACACATCTCTTCCATTGTGGTGGCATTGTAAGGGTTAGAGTAAGACCTGTGTATGTCATGGGGTGCAATGGGAGCATCCGATTCATGGAATTTTGACTAAGTTTATGAGAAAATGTTATTGGGGTCCAGTGAGTAAAATGATGCAAGGCGTGAATTCAGCTAAGGTATGCAATGATGTTTGGGTACAACGTGTAGTAATTGATATGCTAATCATATGTTGGAAACAGGTCGGCCATAGAATTCGGGATGTTGGAATTGGGTTCTAAGGCTTATTTGGTTGAATAAAAGGGAATATCTTCGGAATTAATCGAGCTAATATGCTCAACTGAGTTGTGGTAGCACGGGAAGGTACACGAGAAGTTAAATAGCGATTTCAGACAACTCCAGTGAAGTTCTCAGCACGTTTGAGGACGAACGTATGTTTAAGTGGGAGAGAATGTAATGACCCGACCGGTCGTTTTGAGTACTAGCGCTCCGTTCAGCAGTCTGAGGCTATGAACAGCTTCATTTCAGGTATTATGACTTGTACACATGGTTGGAATTGAATTTCGGGAAGTCCAGCATTGATTTGGAAAGAGAATTTTTATTTCGGAAGCTTAAAGTTGAAAGAATGAACTAGGATAGGAATTTTGAGTAAACAACCTCGAAATCGGGATCTGAAGGTTCCAGCAGGTTCGTATGATAATTTTGGGCTTGGGCATATTCCCGGATTGGGTTTTGGATAACCCGGGAGTATTTGGCACATATTGTGGAAGTTAGCATTTTGGAAGAAATTCCTTAAGTTTGGCTTGAAGTGCATTTCAGTGTTATTGATGTCCTTTTGGGATTCTGAGTCTGGGAATAGCTCCCTATGGTGATCCTGGAGTTGGGAGCACGATCAGAAGTGAATTCGGAGGTCCGTATGTCATTTTGAAGTCATTTGGCTAAAGATAAAAAATTGAAGGTTTTGATAAGTTTGACCGGAAGTGGACTTTTTGATATCAGGGTCGGAATTCGATTCTGAAAGTTGGAGTAGGTCTGTAATGTCGAATATGACTAGTGCGCAAAATTTGAGGTCAACCAGACGTGATTTGATGGGTTTAAGCATCGGAAGTAGAAGTTGGAAGTTCTAAAAGGCTTGGATTGGGGGTTGATTCATGATTTTAGCATTTTTGATGTGATTTGAGGCCTCGAGCAAGTCCGTAATATGTTTTGGGACTGGTTGGTAGGATTGGTTGGGGTTCCGGGGGCCTCGGGTGGATTCCGGGTGGTTAACGGATCGAAATTGGGATTTTTGGACAGTTGAAGGATCTGGTTGCTGGTATTTTTGCTTCTGCGGTGGGTTAACCGTAGAAACGGAAAGGGAGCCGCAGAAGAAATTTTTGGTCAAGGGCTCGAGGACCACAGATTCGGTCAATGTTCCGCAGAAGCATGACCGCATATGCGGAAGACTGGTCACAGAAGCGGAGGAGGGTGACTTGGAGTGGACCGCAGATGCGGTCAGAGTTTCGTGGAAGTGGGACCGCATCTGCGGGAGGCTTGGCACAGAAGCGAGAAAGGGGTGGCCCAGGGAGGACCGTAGATGCAGCATTTTAACTGCACCTGTGGAACCGCAGAAGCGGTCAATGGACCGCAGGTGCGGAAATAGCTGGAGGCAGAAGGTTATTTTAAACTCGGGGTTTGATCATTCTTCTCCCATTTTTCACTTGGCATGGGCGATTTTGGGGAGCTTCAAGAGGGATTTTCATCATCAACTACAAGGTAAGATGTCCCCACATATTATGAGTTAAATATATCAATTATGTATGGATTTAAGCATGAATTGTGTAGAAAAAACTTGGGGTTTGAGGGAAAAACCTAGAAATTATATTCTTGGATTTTAACCACGATATTGAGTATCGAATTTAGTGAAAACTATATATTTGAGTTCCTAAGGTCATGGGTAATCTTTATCTTCGAAAATTTTTGGATTCCAGGCACGTGGGCCCGAGGGCGTTTTGGTCAACTTTTCGATCGGAGCTAGGAATTACTATAAATTAGATTGTAATGAATATTTGAGCATATATTAATGTATTTGCATAAATGTTGGCTAGTTTTGGAGCGTGGTGCATCAATTAGAGTCTTCGGAAGGGCGGAATGCCGGTTATGGATCTTCGGAGCGAGGTGAGTCTCCTTTCTAATCTTGTAAGAGGGAATTGTCCCCATAGGTGAAATAATTGATTATGTGCTCCTAATTGTGGGGGCTACGTATGCACGAGGTGACAAGAGTCCGTGCATAGCTACTATTATGTTATTGTACCGGTAGTTAGGACCCAAAAAGCATGTTATACATGGATTATTTATGAACCCATTAATAGCTTTAATTGATTATATCACCTTAGATTAGTAAATGAATTTAAAAAGGGATTAAACATCATTTTTTCTGAATTGTTAAAAGAGAAAATTATTTATTTGGATAAATATTCCCCGATAAGTTCCTAATTGACTGATTGAGCATGTATCTCTATGTGTACCTTCGTCGCATGCATGATTCGCGAGCAGGGTATGTGTTTATTTATGGAACCGGCCGAATGCCTTGACAGATTAAATAGATGCATCTATAGGCGCGTCGTCGACCCTTGACAAATGCACAGTTTATTTCTGTTGGAGTGGGCCGTCGACCTCAGCATGATTTGCGCATGATATATATTGTTGCCTGAGAATTTTAAATGTTTAAATTGCCTTTCGTGGTTTGATAAAATAATGAAAAGAAAACCTTGAAAATCCTTTATTATTTGTTAAAGGTGTTTACCTGTTTTCCGGCTTCGTGAGTTAGAACTACTGCATAAATTCATGATTTCCTCATATTTTTAGTATATTGTTAATTGACCTCTAGTAAGTGTCGAAGTCGACCATCTCGTCTCTACTTCTTCGAGATTAGACGGGATACTCATTGAGTACACGTTGTTTACGTACTCATACTACACTTCTGTGCATTTTTTTTGCACAGGTATATGTAACCCTAGTGGCCTACTGGGCGTAGCAGCACGGATGATTCTGGGACTAGGTGAGTTGCATTATTCGAGGCGACCCGCAGCTAGTATCGTCCCTTTCAGTATATTGTATTTATTTCTTGTCCATTGTATTTCAAACGGATGCTGTATTTTATTTCCTTATTTGTAGATGCTCATGCACTTGTGACATCGGGTTCTGGGAGAGGTTTTGGATTATTCAGTATTAAGTCTTTTATCGACTTTATGTTCATTTTTGTAAAATTTTTATTATCTAATATTTAACGTATAAGAAAAATGATTTCTGTAAATACTAAAACTAGAAATTAATTATGTATTCTTGGTTAGCTTGCCTGGCAGTGGTGTCCGACGCCACCACGATCCTTAGTGGATTTTGGGTCGTGATAGTTGGATTGACCTTATGCCTTGGTGTAGTTCCTGTGAGTTTGTGTCCATGGACGCCTCAGATGGGTTATGGACTTTTTTTCCAAATTCATTTTCCACTAGGTATATTCATCATATACTCTGATGATAGTAGTTTTTCCCGAAGGAGGATTGTTAATTCTTATCAATAACAATAGTAGTTGTACTGATATCTGGAGGTTTGAGAGGGATATGGAATGTTCTTTATCTGTATCCGTTTAATACGTAAATTTTTAAGATAAATACATAAGTTGAACCAAAATTATTGAATTTGCCTTAAGCCCTTAACCCATAACCTCAACTCTAGCTCTACGGCCCTTGATGTAAGCCCTATAACATGGAGATTAATAAGGTTTTATAAAACTAAACACTCAATTATTTTAGAACTGGAGATTTAGAAAGAAAGTTATTCAAAGAAATTCTCAAAGTTTTTAATTATTTGGCTTTCAATAAAATAAGCCAAAAACTCTATCTGATCACCTAACGTGACCAAACAAATAAAAAAGATGTTATTCCACGTAGGTGCGATATCATGCACCTCGAGATGCTCGTGAATGTATGCAATTTGATGGAGTATTTTAGGCATCGTCTTTCTATATAAAGTAGAGAGGAGACTCTAACTTCCTGTGCTCTTCTACTTTTACTTCATATTTTCAGCTAATAAATATTCTCTTCCTTCTTATTATATTTCTTGATCATGTTATTATCTACAGCTATTAGTAAGAGTCATGTTCACAAAATACCAAAAGATGGGATGCCAGATTTAATCCGTTCAATTGCAGAGAACCATGAAGCTGGCCAGCCATTTTATCTACTTGATTTGGCTATAATTGAAAGGCTTATGGACAAATGGAACCATTCTTTTCCAAATATAAAACCTTTCTATGCTGTGAAATGCAACACTGAACCTGCTCTACTTACTAAACTAGCCAAATTGGGTGCTAATTTTGATTGTGCTAGCCAACTAGAAATAGAAACCGTCTTAAATCTCGGAATTAGCCCAAACCAAATCATATTTGCTAACCCATGCAAAGCTATTTCCCACATCAAATACGCAGTCACTGTTGGGGTCAATCTCACAACTTTTGATTCCAAACTTGAAATTGACAAAATAAAGAAATGGCACCCACAATGTCATTTGTTGCTACGAATTAAAGCCCCTAATGATTGTGGCGCGTTACGTCCCCTGGGAAAAAAATTCGGCGTGCTACCAGAAGAAATTGAGCCACTACTGCATTATGCTTGTAATGTGCTAGGGCTAAAAGTTGTAGGCGTTTCATTTCACGTTGGATCTATAGCACAAGATCCTAGCATTTATCGCGAGGCGATTGCAGCTGCTAGGACCGTGTTTGATGTTGTTGATCATCTTCGAATACCAAAAATGCAAATTTTAAATATTGGTGGAGGATTTAGATCAACACCATTGTTCGAGGAAATAGCTAGTGTAGTAAATGAAGCAATCCAAGATTATTTTTCCATGCCTAATTTAACAATATTAGCAGAGCCAGGCCGGTTTTTTGCAGAAACAGCCTTTACGTTAGTCACTCATGTGATTGGTAAAAGAGTTAGAGGTGAGAAAATAGAATATTGGATTGATGAAGGGATTTATGGATCATTTAGGCCAACACTTTATAATAGTTGTTTTGTGGGTATAAAGACATTGTTACGTGATCAGGTAACAGAAAAATCTTGTCAAATATGTGAGACAACTATTTATGGACCAAGTTGTGACTCACTTGATGCAGTGGCTATTGACATAAAATTGCCGGAGCTTCATTTGGATGACCTGATAGTGTTTTATAATATGGGTGCATATTCAATATGTGGAGGAACTAAGTTCAATGGATTTGATATGTTATCTACACCTACCTATCTTGTTAACGCAAATCCTAGCTAAAATATGTCCAAAGACAACAAAATAATGAATAGGAGCACTCCATGTTATTTTCTTCCCTACATGAGTATGATTGAATAAAGCCTTTGTTCACACTTAAGTGTCTCTATTTGGGTAAATACTTACCCACATTGAATGCTTATGTTAGGCCGCTATTTATGTTAGTGAGATCTGTTAGTACATTTGAATGACAAATTTTTGTGAGACAATGACAGATCATTTTATTACAAGCTTTCCTATTTTGCTTTTTAGTCTTAGGTGTGTTTGGTACGAAGGAAAATATTTTTATTAAAAATGAATGATTTTATGATTTATTTTCCCTTGTTTGATTGGTGAGTGGAAAACTTTTAATATTTTTTAGTGTTTGGTTAAAGTGTAGAAAATATTTTTTAATGATACTCTCATTACTCACCCCTTCCCCAAAGTCCCCATGTTTTCTGTGCTCCCTCCCCCCCCCC
>MU692447.1:14973-26266 GCA_026770625.1 Nicotiana glauca
GTGGTTTGGTGGGGATGATAAATAAGGTGGGGAAGGTTGAAAAAGAGTTTTGGAAAATGTTTTCACTTCTCTTGATAGGGAAAATAGTTTCCTCTAATTGGAAGAAAATGAGTTCATGAAAAAAATATTTTTCAAAATATTTAAGGTAGCTAAACATGGAAAAATTGAAATTTTTTTTCCGAAAAATATTTTCCTTCATACAAAACACACCCTTAATTTGGATATTTTAAAGTGTCATGACCCTAAACACAGACCCGATCGTGACGGCGCCTCTCGTGAAGACAAGGCCAGCCGACACAAACCCCAAGTGTAATTAACAAAGATAATGATTCATAATCAAGTCAAAAATAATGATAATCCCAAAACAAAGTGAAATATAATAATTGCGGAAACAAAACACAGCCCGACATCGAGTGTCACCAGTCATGAGCATCTAAAATCAGTCTAACAGTATGAAAAGACAACATAGTATATTACGAAACTAGGACAACAAAAATAAAAGTAGGAAGGAGAAGCACTGGGCTGCGAACGCCGAGCAGCTACCTAGTCAACTCCAAACAGCCTGCTGGAAGAAAATCAACCCTCGCTAGCGTGACCTGAAACTCATGAATCTGCACATAGAGGTGCAGGGAGTAATGTGAGTACGCCAACTCAGTAAGTAATAAAAGTAAAAGTAGCTGAGCGATAAGAAAATACGTAAATACATAGCAAACTGCTACAACGAGGCAGCGTAAAACCAACACTATACAGTAAAAACTCATAAAACTCCTTAGTTCAGTAAAACCATTTTTAAAACATCTTTTAGCAGTTCAAACGAGTGAATTAAAACAAGTATAAAGTGTAGAAACACAAACAGCCCCTCGGGCAAAAATACCAATAGAACCAGCCTCTCGGTCTATCTCACAATCACTCGTATCAGCCACTTGGGCAGCATCATGGAACAACATCAACCCTTCGGGCTATATCACATCACAAATTGGGTACCCGTGCTCACCGGGGGTGTACAGACTCCGGGAGGGGCCCCTACGTTCCAAGCGCAATACTAAGCCATCTCGTGGCATAATCAACAGGCTCTCGGCTTCATGTCAATCACAAGCCACCTCGTGCCATAATAAATCTGGCCCTCGGCCTCTTATATATCACAATCGATCGGTACCATATGCTGTGGCATGTAGCCCTATCCCATAGTATCCTCACAACACAGGCCCTCGGCCTTATTCAGTCAGAATCTCACAAGCCACTCGGGCAACAGTACAACATGATGCTCAACCCAAAATAATATTTAAAATACCAAAAACAAGTAAAGATGGCTGAGTTGTGAAAAGGCCAAATACATACACAGCCCATTAAACTTGGCCCAATATTTTATTTTGGTACTATAACTAACTCTTGTTCCATTTTGGCCCTCAAACTCCATTTTTTTTGTTCCTTTTTAACAAATTTTTTTTTCCAGGTAAAAATGTAGCGCGTGCAAATACCCAACTGGTACCCCACCCCCATCTTACTGCCCCCTCCCGCAAATTTATAATTTTTTTTGTAATTTCAAATTATTTTATTTTTTTATTTTTTCAGCCCACATTCCGGGGAAAAATATTTTTTTATATATATTTTCAGTAATAACTACGGCTTCAACTGAACCCATAACTTTCGACGCAGAGTAAAAATTCATTAAAAATAAAAAAATAGATATGAACCCATAATATTTAAAAATATAATGAGAAAATATGATGGGTTCAATGTTAAAAATATTAAAATTGAATCCATATGATTTAAATTCTAAAATCCGCCTTCATGTTGGGAGTATGAAAAATAGTCAGCTTTTGTGTCAAAGTGGAATAAAAGAAATGTGGTTGGAGGGCCAAAATAGAACATGACTGAGTTAAAGTGCCAAAATGAAAATTTTGGCCAAGTTTAATGGGCTGTGTATGTATTTGTCCATGGAAATATGACTGAAAAATGGTCCCTCACATGCGTAAATGGGAAGGCAAATCACACACTAAAGCTAGTGAGATTTTATGTTAAAGTGGAAGAAACAAAATGGAGTTGGAGGGCCAAAATGGAACAAGAGTTAGTTAGAGTGCCAAAATGAAATATTGGGCCAAGTTTAATGGACTGTGTATGTATTTGTCCATGGAAATATGACTGAAAAATGGTCCCTCACATGCGTAAATGGGAAGGCAAATCACACACTCAAGCTAGTGAGATTTTATGTTAAAGTGGAAGAAACAAAATGGAGTTGGAGGGCCAAAATGGAACAAGAGTTAGTTAGAGTGCCAAAATGAAATATTGGGCCAAGTTTAATGGGTTGTGTATGTATTTGATCTTGTGAAAAACAGTAAAGTATAGTATGACTGATTACAAATACCAAGTCAAAATAGTGAGGAATAGCAGTGAAACTCCTGGCACGAAGCCTAAATATGGCAGTTAGCGCAAAACAACATAATAGCAAGCAGTTTTCAATCAAATACGCAATTAAACAGTCATATGGGGTGGACTAAGTCATAATCCCCAATAGTGTACGATCCCACGCTAGTCATCTAGTATGTGCGTCACCTCGAAATAGCACAACAATGTAAATTCCGGGGTTTCATACCCTCAGAACAACATTTACAATCATTAATTTCCTCAATCCGGCCCAAACTCTAGCTCACGATGCCTTTGCCCCTCGAATCGACCTCCAGATGCTCCAAATCTAGTCAAAATCATTACATAACCATCAAAATATGCTAAGGGGACAAAGCCCACTCGAAAACAATCGAAAAATAATGCGAATCTCGAAATTAACCAAACCCGACCCCCGGGTCTACGTCTCGGAATTCGGTAAAATTTACATCAATGGAACCCTCATCTTCCCACGAGTTCATGCATATCAAATACTTCAAAATCCAATCACAAATGGCCCCCCAAATCCCTAGATTTGACAAGTGACGCTTGCTCAGTTGGTAAGCACCTCCACCTACGACCGTTAGGTCCTGGGTTCGAGTCACGCTGGAGGGAAAGTGTGGAAACACTATAGATACTCCTAATTTGGGAGGGGTTTAATAAATTAAAAAAAATCCCTAGATTCAGTGTCCAATTCCCAAGCCCTAGTGCAGGTGGACCAGACGGATTCACTGGTTGTTTCTTTCAAGCATGCTGGGATATAGTCGGAGATGATATCTATGACATGGTTAGAGCTTTCTTCAATGGGCATAATCTACCAAAGTTTGTCACTAACACAAATTTGGTGTTATTACCTAAGAAGAAAGAGATTTGAGTTACTCCGATATGCGACCTATTAGCCTTAACAATTTTATAAATAAAGTTTTCTAGAGGGTTGTTCATGAGAGGCTAGCTGGAATGCTTCCTAATCTAATATCAGATGAGCAGACATGTTTTGTTAAAGGGAGAAGCATCGTTGAGAATATTCTGCTTACTTAAGAAATAATTACAGACATTAGACTAAGGACTAAAGCAGGGCCAAATGTTGTGATAAAGTTAGACATGGCGAAAGACTATGATCGACTATCTTGGCCTTTTTTGACAAAGGTTTTGATAAAGATGGGGTTTGGAGAAAGACTCATAGGTCTGGTGTTTGGTGTCATCTCAAACAACTGGTACTCTGTATTGATAAATGGGTACCCCTATGGTTTCTTCAAATCGATAAGAGGAGTGAAGCAAGGAGATCCTCTATCCCCTACTCTTTTCATTCTGGCAGCTGAGGCATTATCAAGAAGTTTGAATGCTTTACATTTGAACTTGCATTTCTGTGGATTTGGATTGCCTAAATGGAGTCCTAAGATTAACCATCTTGCATATGCCGACGACACTATTATTTTCTCCTCTTCGGATGCAACTTCATTGCAATTAATAATGGAAGTCCTATCTGATTATAAAGCTGCATCTGGACAGCTTATTAACAAGTCAAAATCTATTGTATATTTGCACCATAATACTCATGTAGATGTGGTAAATAAAGTAGTAAGGATATCTGGGATTAAGAGACAAGATTTTCCTTTTACTTACCTTGGGTGCCCTATTCTTTATACAAAAAGAAAGATGGGTCATTACCAAGGTTTACTCACCAAAGTTATGGACAAGTTACAGGCATGGAAAGGCAAACTACTCTCAATCAGAGGAAGATATATTCTGATTCCGCACATTCTACAAAGCATGCCAATTCATCTTCTATCTGCTGTAAATCCCCCTACATATGTTATAAACAAGTTGCATAAGATGTTTGCACAATTCTTCTGGAGTAGTACTGTGGGAGGAACGAGTAGACATTAGTCTTCTTGGACTAACCCGTGTCTTCCATGTGATGAGGGAGGAATAAGTTTTAGATATCTTCATGATATCTCCAAAGCATTATTCTGTAAGCTGTGGTGGAATTTTAGAACGAAACCTAGCCTGTGGAGTTCGTTTGTGAGTCAAAAATATTACAAGAAACGCAATCCTATTATTGTCCCTTGGCATGATGGATCTCATATCTTGAGAAAAATGATAGAATACAGGGATATTGTTGAGCATCAAATTGGTTGGCATCCACAAATGGGATCTTCTCTCTTTTGGTATGAAAACTGGACGGGACTTGGAGCTTTATACATTATTACTCCTACAGACTTGGTCATTGATGAATCTGTTAATAATGTGCACGAGGTAGTACAATAATGTGCATGGGATGTTGACAAACTAGTGGAGCTATTACCAGAGGAAATTGCAGGTCACATAGTTGAAAATATAAGACCTCCAGTTGCATATGATATTGTTGATAAACCATTTTGGATGTTGGAAACAAGAGGAAGTTTTAGTGTGAAATCTGCCTGGGATTTTTTAACAAGAAGAAATGATCCTGCGATTACGTACAGTAAAATATGGATAAAAGGATTGTCGTTTAAAATATCGTTCTTCTTGTGGAAGGTTTGGAAAGCAAATCTTCCTTTAGAGGATTGGATAAGGAGACTGAGCTATTGTATGCCATCGAAATGTTGGTGTTGCGCTCAAGAATAGGAATTACTAATGCACCTATTTTTTTTACATCTTTTGCAGCTAAAAGAGTATGGACCTATTTCCTAACAAATGCAGGATTTAGCATGGAAGGTTTGACGTTGCACCAAGCAATTTTCAAATGCTGGAAAACAAAAGTTGTACATCGTCTGCAACCTATTCTACAAGCATTACCAGCTATCATCATGTGGGAGCTATGGAAAAGAATAAATAGCTAGAAGTATGGAGAGATGGTGACAATAAATCGAGTTATATACCAAGTGTCTACCACAGTACAACTGCTTGTCAAAATAAGGAAACCGAGCATGCAAAATGTGCCTCACAAATGGCCAGATTTGATTAAAAAACTAGAGCATTATACTCCAGAACTGAAGGTGACAAAAGTGATCTAGGAATTACCTAATGAAGGATGGATCAAGATCAATACTGATGGTGCGAGTAGGGGAGAATCTGGAAGGAGTTCAATAGGTTATGTGATGAGAAATGATGAAGGAGATGTAATCTATACACTAGGAAAGGAAATACCTCACTGTACAAATAATGAGGCAGAGGCTGTTGCGATCTTAGAATCATTGAGGTACTGTTTGGATCATCGATTCACAAATGTTCAACTTCAAACATATTCCATGCTGCTGAATAATATCTTGGAAGGAAAATGGGAAGCTCCATGGAATATTAATGAATATGTTGAGGAGATCAAAATGCTGATAGAGGAATGTAATGTTCGAGATTCTCATATTCTAAGGGAGGGAAATAGTCTTGCAGAATATATAGCCAACTGTGCACTGGATAGTGGTGATTTTGAAGCTCAAGAATTTGCACAACTTGACTCAAATGGTAGGAGGATAGTGAACTCAGATAAATTGCAATGTCCTTATTTGAGGGTGAAGGCTGCCAGGAACTAAGGGGGAGGAAGATGGATATGGAGGAGAGTATGATGGGATCCAATTTTCCAAACATAACTACTTTTTTTGCAGGTGATTTAGCTGTGTCCTACTCTTATTGTGAATACCTGGTGGACACTAGAAAGGGGTCGAATCTGCCCTCAAAGAATAAAATGCAGGACCCCATGACAGAAACTTGGACAATGTCAAAGGCAAAGAACGACGAGGATGTCACACATCGTATAGGGGTGGGGTGGATGAAGTGGAGGTTAGCAACGGGAGGCCTGTGTGACAAGAAAGTGCCACCGTTACTAAACGGAAAGTTTTATAGAGCAGTGGTTAGATCGGCCATGTTGTATGGGACCGAGTGTTGGCCGGTTAAGAACTCACACGTCCAGAAGATGCAATTAGCAGAGACGAGGATGTTGAGGTGGATGTGTGGGCATACAAGGATGGATAAGATTAGGAATGAAGTTATTCGAAAGATGGTGGGTGTGGCGCCCATGGAGGATAAGATGCGGGAAGCAAGACTCATATGGTTCGGGCACATTCAGAGGTGGACCACTGATGCACCGGTGAGAATTTGTGAGCGACTGGTGGTGCTGGGCACGAGGAGAGGTAGAGGGAGACCAAAGAAGTATTGGAGATGATTGATCAGGCAGGACTGACGCGACTTAGGATTACTGAGGACATGGCTCTTGACAGGGGATTGTGGAGGTCGAGCATTAAAGTTTTGGGTTAGGGGGAAGTTGGGAATATTTCTACAGCGCCCTAGAGTGAGACTAGACTGTTAGCAGTTAAGCTTAGGATGGCTACGGATCAGCTACTGATGCAGGGCTTTATATTCTAGATATTAATATATTGTCCTCTTTCTCGTATTTCTTATATTCCTTATATTATTGTTATTTTATTATTTATGTTATATTGTGTATTTTATGTTATTTATTATGAGTCTATTGCTAGTACTAATATATCGCCACTTGTTTCTGTCACCTATTTTCTTCTTGAGCCGAGGGTCACCTGGAAACAACCTCTCTGCCCTACGGGGTAAGGGTAAGGTCTGCGTACATATTACCCTCTCCAGACCCCACTTGTGAGAATACACTGGGTTGTTATTGTTGTTGTTGTTGTTGTTGTTGTTGTAAGAGGCAAAGAAAAAGCACAAAAGTTCTCAAAAAAAGCAAGTTATAAAAGCACAAAAAAGCATATACATTGGGTACAACTGGAAAAGTAACGGTATATTATGCATATTTTTTAATGAATTTTCAATTGGTGGTATTAATGTAATGCATTCATCTCAATGGAAAGGATTTAAAAATAGGCAAAGGAATAGAGTTACGGAAGAGGCCTCGATCAAACCAAAAGGCTTACAAGCGTGGCTGCTTGGAAGGAGGAAGTTGATAAACAACGCAAACACAATATCTGGGCGCCTCAAAAAATGGTCCTTGGGTTCAGTGAACTGTACAACAGCATGTGACATTGCAGTAAAAGAAAATAACTGGGCAACATGTTTCGCAGACACATTGGCTGTCAGTGCTACTGCAATGCAAAATAATTGCATATCTCATGAGAATTATTGTTATTCTATATGTGATCCAATCACAAGAAATGACAAAATGCTAGACTGCAAAAATGGAACACAAGCTCGACAACAGGTACAGATGATGAACAAAAGGAACGAGAAGCACATATGGACAACTGAAGGCACGAGCAGCCCATATGGGAATGGAAGAGATTCATTTGATGCAAGGGCCGGCTATGTTTTAATAAAACTCCATCTGGTGGTATTAATGATATGCATTCAGTCCAATGGAATGATATTACACATAGCCAACACTGCAGTAGCAAGGTCAATCAAAGCATAGGCACAAACATGGAGACAATTGCCCAGGTCTACGACAACTGGGCAAGGTGAGGAGGATTTAACACAAAGCTGGGTCATTCCAACCGAGAGTTCAGTTCACCATAGTGCTACAGCTGATTGTCACACAGAATGGCAAATCAAATTCAAGACAAAGGAAGCACACGCCAGACAAGACAACTGGGCAGTACTTTTACTCAACACGATGCTGTAAATGAGGTTCCCCAGGTGTTTTAAAAAATGCACACCTTTAAACACTTGGACCATACTTCATTTTTGCAAGCACAATGTCACATGGGAGAGGTCAGGTGAATTTTTGGAAAAACTCAGCTTTGGACACAGCTTTCACACTCGGAATGGGGAACTACAGATATTTTGGAGGAGCAGGTCATCGTGTAAAAATCAAAGGGATCACAAAGCAAAGATTCAACGAAATGAACAAAGAAAGAACACAAACAGTCGAGGCAAAGTGTGGATTGAATCAACAATTTTCATCTACTGCGACGGGACAATGATTTTAATGATCATGCATCTCACAAATTGGAACGATGATGTAGATTATATTAATGCTCGAAGTGATTTTAAATAAAGACATCATGTTAGATCACATGTAATATCAATGTGGAGTTTCAAACTCAATATTGATAATAGAAATCATGTAATCGTCAAAGTTTATCTTTTTCATTATGTTAGACCACCAGACACTTTAATTTTAATTTTTTTGGATTTTTATTTATAAAAAACTAGCCCTAGGCACTTGCCTAGCGGTTTTACCAAAAAAAAAAAAAAAATTCCCAAGCCCTAATTTCTACTTTTTAGGTTTTGTTTCCACAATTTCCATGATTAAATAGGTAGAAATCACATTAGAATTAGGTATTAAGTCAAAAATTCTTACCTCCAAGTGTTCTTCCTTGATTCCCTCTTCAATACTCTCCAAAAAGCTCTAAAACACACAAAAATGATGAAACTTAGGCTAAAAGTTGAGGAATGAGTCTTTTAAAAATTCTGCTATTAAAAATCCTTCATCGCGAACGCAATCAAAGCCTCGCGAAGCACAAATTTTCATTGACCATTTTTCCTTCTACGTGATCGCGACTCCCTGTACGCGAACGCGATGACTTGGCTTCCCAACATAGCGCGAACGTGACTACACGCCCGCGAACGCGAAGAACAAACCATAAAGGACCCATTCGCTCATTTTCCTCTACCCGAACGCGTCATGAACCACGCGAACGCAATGACCATAGACTCAACCACTTCACAATCATGAGATCACCTTCGCGAACGGAAGGCCAACTTTATAGCCTCACAACTAACCTTCGCGATCACGGGACCTCCATCGCTAACGCGAAGGTCAAAAACCTGCAACACAACATCAGTTTTTCTGTAATCTTTTTCAACTTGAATTGGTCCGTTCAACAACCTGAAACTCACCTGAGGCCCTCGGGACCTCAACTAAACATGCCAACATATGTCATAACATCATTAAACTTATTCCAACCTTCGGAACGCTTAAAACAACATCAAAACACCAAATTTGCATCGGATTCAAGCCTAAGAATTTCAAAACTCATAAATTTCGCTTTGATGAAAAAGTCTATCAAACCATGTCCGAATAACTTGAAATTTTACACACATATCCCAAATGACACAACAGACCTACTACAACTTCCGAAATTTCATTCCGACCCCTATATTAAAATCTCACCTATCAACCAAAAAAATGCCAGAATTCCAATTTCGCCAATTTAAGCCTAAATCTACTCCAGACCTCCAAAACACATTTCGATCACGCTCCGAAGTCCCAAATCACCTCCCGAAGCTATCTGAATCATCGAAATTCATGTCCTGGCAGCCTCTGCCATGCTGAAACTGACCCCTTAAAGGAGTACCCCCAAAAATACCATGTCCTCGAGGCCTCTTGGCCTCTCTCTTCTCACTCTCCTAGCGACGAACTGCCTCTATCTCATGGGTGATATCAATAACCTCCTCAAACATAGCACCTGACACCCTCTCCCTAGTCATGAGAACCCGAAGCTGATATGTGAGGCCATAAACAAACCTCCTGATCCTCTCTCTCCCCATAGCAACCAGCCAAATAGCATGACGAGCTAACTATTAGAATCTCATCTTGTACTGTGTAACAGTCATATTCCCGTATCGCAACTGCTCGAACTGCCTACGCAGCTCCTCCCTATGGGATTGTGGAACATATTTCTCCAAAAAGAGAGCAGAGAACTGCTGCCAAGTAAGAGGTGCCGCACCCGTAGGCCTACACCTCTCATATGCCTCCCATCAAGTGAAGGTAGCTCCCGTAAACTGAAAAGTCGTGAATGCGACCCTGCTGGTCTCCAGAATACCTGCGGTGCAAAGAATCTTCTAACATCTATCCAAGAAACCCTGGGCATCCTCACCCTCTGCACCACTGAAAGTAGGAGGCAAGAGTCTGCCAAACCTTTCCAATCTGCTCTACTCTTCCTCTGGCATAACTGGAGCTACATAACCCTGAGCAGCTGCCACCGGCTGGGCTAGTGGTGCCTCCAGTGTCTGCAATCCCTGAACCACCTGATTGGGTGTGCGAGCAGTGGGAGTCTGAGTGTTACTCCCCGCCAAAGAAGTGGCTGCGGCAGTAGAAACTGCGATCATCTGAGCTAGACTCGTACACACTATCAAAATCTGGGCCAAGGTCTCCTGAAGACCTGGAATCACAATGGGCACCGCTGGTGCCTAAGCTGGTACTGCTGGAGCGCCCACAATTGGGACCTGATCCTGAATTAGGGCGGTTGGTACATCTGCAGGTGTTTCCCCAACTGTTGTGCGGGCTACACCTATGCCCCTACCACGATCTTGAGCGCGTCCTCGGCCTCTAGTGGCCCCACTTGGTGGTACCGGTGGTCATCCATCCTGACCGGTCGCTCGTGTCCTCACCATCTATGAGAGATTAGAATAACAAAAGTTTAGTACTTGGGTAAAAAGAATCGCACGACAAGAATTTCAAGAATATAGATTTTTCTTAAAGGTTCTTGTGACGACCCAAAGGGTCATCACCGTATTTCTCCTTTTTTCCGCGCTTCCGAGGCCTTCAAAACCTCATTTTATATTGTCTCAAGTTACGTGCGTAGTTCAGACGCGTAGCCAGAAAATTTCTGTGTTAGAATATGTGAATTCTGTGAAAAATTTGAAGAATTTTGATATTAATATAATTATAGTTGACTTTGGTCAATATTTTTGGTAAACGGACCCGGACCCAAGATTGGACGGTCCCGGAAGGTCCGTAGAAAAATATGGGACTCGGGCATGTGCCCGGAGTCGAAATCCGAGGTCTAAAACCTGAGTAAAAGAATTTTTCTGTTAAATTGTTTTTCTGAAATTATTAAGGAAAATGAAAATGAAAATTTATTAAAATACTATGGTATCGGGCTTGTATTTTGGTTCCGACGCCCGGTACAAGTCTTATATATTATTTAAGCGCTTCCTGTAAAGTTTGGTTGAAACCGGACGTCGTCTAACGTGTTTCGGACTATAAGTTCCAAGTTGGAAAGTTTATGAGTTTTGAAATAAA
>MU692448.1:884-29753 GCA_026770625.1 Nicotiana glauca
AATTCACTGTTCATCAAATGGATGTCAAAAGTGCCTTACTAAATGGCTATCTCAAAGAAGAAGTTTTTGTGAAACAACCTCCAGGATTCGAAAGCAAAGAATGTCCTGATCATGTATACAAGCTAGATAAAGCTCTCTATGGTCTCAAGCTGGCCCCAAGAGCTTAGTATGAAAGATTGTCAAAATTCCTTCTGGAGCATGGGTACAAAAGAGGTAAAATTGACAGCACCTTGTTCCTAAGGGAAAAAGGTAAAGATCTTCTTGTTGTACAAATATATGTTGATGACATAATATTTGGGGCCACTACAGATAGGTGAAGTAAGGACTTTGCTAAACTAATGGGAAGTGAGTTTGAAATGAGCATGATGGGAGAACTTAATTTCTTCTTGGGGTTATAGATTAAACAAAGTCCAGATGGAACCATGATCCATTAGCAGAAGTATACAAAAGAACTAATCAAGAAGTTTAAAATGGAAGAATCCAAGGAAATAGATACACCTATAGCAACTGCCACAAAGCTAGATATTGATGAACCAGGTTCATCAGTTGATCAAAAATTGTATAGAGGTATGGTTGGTTCACTTTTATATCTTACTGCCAGTAGACCTGACATTATTTTCAGTGTAGGACTTTGTGCTCATTTCCAGGCAAATCCAAAAGAGTCACACTTGATAGCTGACAAAAGAATATTAAGATACCTGAAAGGCACAACTGATCTGCGTTTGTGGTATCCCAAAGGTAGTAATTTCGACTTAATTGGATATGCTGATGCTGACTATGCAGGTTTTATAGTGGATTGGAAGAGCACTTCAGGTATGGCACACTTCCTAGGGTCTTGTCTTGTATCATGGGCTACCAAAAAGCAAAATTCAGTAGCTCTGTCTACTGCTGAAGCTGAATATGTTGCTGCTGCTTCATGTCGTGCTCAATTACTGTGGATTAAGCAACAACTGGTAGACTTTGGAATTGAAGTAGGGTGCATACCAATATTTTGTGATAACACCAGTGCAATTAGTATGACAAAGAACCCTGTTCATCACAAAAGGACTAAGCATATTGATGTTAGACACCACTTCTTAAGAGACAACTATGAGAAAGGGCGAATCTTCATAGAATTTTGTGCTGATAAACAAATAGTTGACATCTTCACTAAGGCACTAAGTAGAGAAAATTTTGAAAGGAACAGGTTGGAGTTAGGGATGATTAAGATCACCTAAAAGGTCGAGTTCAGAATGCACAATAAAAAAATAAAAAAAATATTTTTTTTGGCTAGGAGTTCTTAATTTTTGTGAATATTAGACTAATTCCTACTTAGGATCATACTGTAAATAGTATACTCTTGTGACATGTGTTTATGCGACTCACTGATTTTCTATAAATTGGGGCTATAAATTTTCTATTTTGACATTTGAGGCATAATCAAGAGAAGTTTCACTTGAAGAACCTGGTTCATCAAATTATGCTCATGAGAAAGTTCAGGTATGTTTCTATTCTTTGCACAATTAGAAAAATTTAATTTTCAATCATGAGCAAGAGTCCTAGATATACCAAACGTCCCAAAATTCTATCCGTTGGGGCTAATTGAACCAGTTTCATTGAAACTAGAAGTCTGAATATAACGAAATCCTTTCCTAATTTTTTTACGATCCTAATTAATCACTAAGGCGACCGAAATTCTTATTTGATTAGACTTCTACTGATTCCTGAAAAAGGCTGCCATTTCTGAAATAATCATTACCCTTATTTAAAAGCCTTCTAATCAACTCATAACCGTCACTTCATCACACAAACCCCTGATCGTCTACTTTCATCTCCAAAACCTCCAAAATTCTCCAAAATTCTCCTAAGCATTCTAGAAATTCATAACAATGAAAAATCCCCAAGATAATCCTAGAACTCCACCTCCCGTTTCACCAAACTCCACCCTATCTGCCTCACCTCCCATAGAAACCCCAAAACCTAGATTCCATCACCAGAAAATGCTGGCAAGAAAAACTGTAGCTACTGGTTCCCTGAGGAAATCCTTGAATGAAAAACTATAGTCCAGCCAAAGGAAACAAGTCTCAGCAACAGAGACCAATTCTAGCTCTGAATCCGATGATTTCATCTCTGCCAGTGAAGGAGATGAACCTGGGTCTTCTGACACTGTCACACATCAAGAAACCCCAAAAGAGGTAAATACTTGCTTTGTTCCTATTGATGTAGTTCAAAAAGTAGAGAGTAGGTATGTTCTGATAGAGGCTGCAAAAGATGTGTCTGGGACTGATTCTGCAAAATTGAGGAAAAAAAGGAGGAAGGAGGTGCTATCTATTCGTGGGAATGGGGAAGAGGGGGTCTCTGGATTGGGGATGAGGGGGTCTCTAAGTCAGGGGGAAGTGGATCAGGAGAGGCTGCTAAAGGTTTAGTTGATTTAAGCAAACAACCTACTGAACGTAGTTCATCTGTGGAGGAGACTTTGGTTGAAATGTTGAAAGATGTTGGGGCAAGCTATGACCCCAAGAAAGGCAAGGCTTCCTCACAAAGGACCCCTACTGCGTCCAAACCAACCAAGAAAACCAAACCTTCATCACCCAAGTCTGCTCCCAGGGTTAGAACAACCAGAAGCAAGGTTAGAGAAAGTGAAGCTGAGTTGAAGAAAGCCTTAGAGGAGAATAAGAGAAAGAGAAAATAAAAGAGGAAAGGGAAGGTAGGTGAAAGCTCTAAAGTTGTAGCTGAAGAGGAGGAAGAGGAGATGGAACTGGTCCATCAAGAAAGAAATACTACTGTTGAGGTTCCAATTGCTAAAACAAAGGGAGCTAGGATTTCTTCTAAGAAGCCCTCAAAGCCAGTACTTGCTGTATCCTCTCTTGTCAAGAGAACTAGGTCAGCCTCTAAAGGAAAGCAAGTTAAAATGGCTGAAGAAGAAGAAGATGAGAGTGAAGAAGGAGGAGAAGAAGATGAATCTGAAAAAGAACAGGATAGGTATGCAAATTTTGGCAGGAGAAAGATATTGAAGGGAAGGTTGTTGAAAGACCTGGAGGACCCAGGCATGATGAGACTTCTGACAGCACTGGAAGCACAAGGCTGGAAGGACATGGTCCTTCAGATGAATGGGAAATTGGCCAGGAAAGAACTTGTTGAGTTCATGGCCAATGGAACAGTGAAAATGGGTCTGGTGACCAGCATAGTGAAGGGAGTGAAAGTGAAGTTCAATCCTACCAAACTAGGCAAAATTTTGGACATCCCTTGTGTGGGTATGATGACTACACACGGCAAAGGTGGCCTTGTCTGGATGGGTTGCCCTCTGATCTGCAAATTACCAGAAATTTCTATAACACTAAAACAGATGAGGAGGTGCCTGAGGCCAGGGCAGTTCAAAAGAGTGAAATGAAGCCAGAGCACAAAATGCTTTTTGAGTTTGTCAACAAATGTCTTCTGCCCAGATAGGAGAGAAGGCATACAACAAATTATATGGATCTGGTGCTCATGCAATGTATGAATGAAGGCAAGCAGATCAACTGGCCTGCCTTCATCGTGAAGCTTCTAGAGAGGGTGATCACTGGATCAAAGGCTCATGCCATTCCCTATGGTTTTATCTTAACACCTGTGCTTGAATGACTTGATGTTCCCTTGAAAAAGTGGGAAATGGCTTCCAACAAAGAGCACTTTGGGATCAAAACCCTTCAAGGCTGTGATTATCTGCTTAGTACTGGCCCTGTTGAACCTGGTTCATCTGCTAAGACTCCTGTGAACAACAAGGTCAGAGCCTTGGTTCAGGAGGTTGGAACAAAGGATGCTGAAATAGCAAGGCTAAATGCCAGAATTGCTGAATTGGAGGGAGAAAGGAATGGGCTAAGAGTTGAACTTGCCAAGGAAAAGGAGAAAAATGAAGGCATGCTCCAACAAATGCTAAATCTACTACAAGCCCAACCCTCCAGCTCTTCTAAGCCTTAGGTGTCCTGTTCTTAGTGTCCAGTCTAGTATCCCTTCAGTTACCAAGTTTAGGAAGTTTGCTCATGGTTCTGTTCTTGTTTCGTTTTGCTCATGGTTGGAAATTTTGTTTTTCTTTTTGTGGACTGTCTGTAGAAACACCTCTTAATCAATGAATGCAGCTTCCTTGTTCTTGTTAATTTTGTTCTTAATAGCTATTTTTGAGCTGATTTTTGATTAACTAAAGCATGTGTTCACTTGCAGTTGCCCCAGTGGCCATGAGTATTAATTAACTTTCAAGGATTCACATTAGTTGTGCAACTTTTCGATGATGCCAAAAGGGGGAAGATATTGTGCTTGTGCTTAAATTCATTATCTGAACTAGTGATGTTTATGACCTAACTTAAATCTGGCCCTTTATGACAAATTGAAAATTTTCTAAGTGTTGATATTTCAGCTGAGTTTCACAGGTTTTCTGATCTCTAAAAGCACAGAGTTTGTCATCATCAAAAAGGGGGAATTTGTTGGCCCAAGTTCAGTTGAAGTTTTGAAGATTGACAAATGAACTCAGGGAAGGACCTGGTCCATCTTGGGAGACACAGTTAGTCATAATCTTTGCATATGAAAGGCACGTGAGGAAGATATGTATTGAAGATTGCGCAACAAATATCTTCTGAACGGAATCGAAAAGGTTGCATTGAGTTCTAAGGAGGACAGTCTCCTTATGACAAGAGAACACAATCCTAAGCTAGGATACGGATGGGAGTTTGTATTGGTTAAGGACTCAAATCGACTAAGGATAAGCATTGGAGTCTCGATCAAACTCTAACTGCTAATCTATTAAATAACCAAGTTGTTCTCTTTTACAGGTAATGCACATACGCAGAAGTTAAGCATATTTGAGAGAAAAAAGAGCAAGTCTGATTTGCAAGCAATATATGCGAGATACAAGTGTGCACGTGTGAAGCTACATGAACTAAGATAGAAGAACCAGTTTCATCATTGTGTTTGTTCTAAGTCTAGTTCAATTGTAGTAGGTTTTAATATTGTACCTTTCAGCTTTCTTAGAAGCAATTGTATTAGGTACTTTGAGTATTCAAGTTAGAGTTAACTTGAAGGTGTCGCAACAGTTGAGGCTGTGTGCTACACTGGGATTAGATTTAATCCTTAGGTGTACAATGAGTTTTGTAAATGCAGTTTTTGGCTTAGTGATTTAGTGGAGTTTGGGAAAATCCTACTGAGTAGTAGGTCGTGGTTTTTTCACCTTTTGATCCAGATGTTTTCCACGTAAAAATCTCTGTGCACTTTACTTTCAGTACTTATTATTCTGCAAACTGATGGAGTTAAAACACTTAGAAGAACCAGGTTCTTTTAACGTGAAAATTAGGTACCACACAAATCACCCCCCCCTCTTGTGTGGTATTGACGTTAATAACATCATACACGCTTGAGTTCACAATGATGTTGTTTCAAATTGAAATAAAAATGAAATCATCTTTCAGATTTATGCTCGTTGAATGCATATAGTTGTAATCTAGTAGATGATGTATAGCTATATAGCTTAAATTTGTTTCGTTTATGTTGTAACTGTACAATTGTAACTATGTCTATACTGTTAGGACCATTTTATTCATATGGGCATGTACCGTACTATCAAGTTATTGGATCTGCTGGTTAATCACCTACATTAGCCTAGTATAGTATAATTAACTCGCTTGTGGTGATTTGATTTGTTTGTGAGTTTGAAGAATGTGGCGTCAGCGAGTGCGTTTTCCTTTTAGAGAATTGAGATCTAGCCTAATATAGTGTAGTTAACACAGATTTGGTTGATGTAAGTTCAGAAGAAGAGGATAAATGGAATTAGAACTTAAAACGACATAAATGTTCCATTGTTGCAAAATTGAACTCCCTTGCATTTTAGAATAGCTAGTTCTTTCAATTTGTTTACCATGCCTTCTTAAAGAAGTAAAACTCAGAATCAGCACACTATCATCTGAGCAGTAGCATATCTGTGTGTGTCAATGTTTCTTTAACTCCAATTCATGTTTGGTATAGGTCGGCATTTAAGTCTAGTAATTGTCTCATTAATTGAATTATTGTGTGTTCCCCAGTTGGATAACGTAGTAGTATAATTCCAACTTGAATCAACATATACGTTTGGGACTACCTGATCGTGATTTTGGGCCTGAATTGGCCCAGTCATAAGCCTCACCCAAAACCTTAGTGAATCTAATCAGAGGCAGGCTGGTACATTTGGGGTCTCTAGCCCAAGTTTAATTGTTTTGTTTGGGGAAGAGAGGCTTGTTTTCTTTCCATGAGTTGCTTCCGGACTCGAACCTAGGCCTGAATCCCGTTATAACAGGCCCAATTCTTGAATATTTGTGAGAATGCTTTCGTTTAAATTCAATATCCGTCTTGAATATTTTAGTAATGATGGATTAACTTGTTAACTAATTAGGGCCCTTTTCGTTATTTCTTTAGAGACAAGAATAAATAGAAAAAATCATAATCTCTTTAGGATTGGCCTTTAAATAAAAATGAGATGAGCCTAGCCAAATAAAAATGCAAAATTGTGGGGCCCTCAATAAATATTTGTATTAAAATATTTAGATTTAGGGACGGGCCGTTTAACGAATTTCACGGCCTTCTCCAAAGATAATAACGCGTTAGTCACTTTAGGCGCGCTTTTTAATTATTTACCTTCTTAAATACGGGTGTGCAATTCATGCAACCCAAATTCAAATCCAAAAATGCTGAATAAGAATGTGTCGAGGATCCGGGTGCATTTCATGTGATGTGATCCAAAAACACGTTTTTAAACGACGTTCATTTTCTTGAAATTTAATTAAAAGCGGTAAATAATTTAAAATTGCACTTTAGGATTGAACATGTATTGAAATCAGATTTTAGCCATCTATAACAATTTAAGTGACCGTGCTAGAACCACGGGACCCGGGGGTGCCTAACACCTTCCCTCGGTCAACAGAATTCCTTATTCAGAATTTTTTGTTTGCAGACTCCAATTGGGAAGTCCACATTTTTCCTTGATTTGGGATTTAAATTAAACCGGTGACTTAGGACAGCAAAAGCCAATCCTATCCCAAGTGGCGACTCTGGATAAATAAATAATCTCATTTCGAATAATGTCACTTTAAATGGAAAAACTCCCTTATACATTTATACTTCGGGGTCGGTGTGCAAAAAAGGAGGTGTGACACATTTCAAAGTCATCAAAAAAGTGTTTCAGATTTTTCTCAGCCCTTAAAAAGCAAGATCACTTTGAATGGAATGAGGAATGTCAACAAGCACTTAGGAGTTTGAAGACATATTTGTCAGATCCACCCCTGTTAGCAAAACCAAAGGCTGGGGAAAGGCTTGTCGTCTACCTTGCTGTTTCAGAAGTTGCGGTAAGTGCAGTTTTGATTCGAGAAGAACAAGGTAAACAATCTCATATCTATTATGTTAGTAAATCTTTTTTAGATACAGAGACACGATATCCACAATTAGAAAAATTAGCACTCGCTTTAATCATGGCATCTAGAAAATTGAGGCCATATTTTCAGTGTCACCCTATTGATGTAGTAACTGCATATCCCTTACGTAATATACTACATAAACATGAATTATCAGGAAGGTTAGCTAAATGGGATATTGAATTAAGTGAATATGAAATCATGTATCAACCTAGAACAGCAATAAAATCCCAAGTACTTGCGAATTTCGTGGCTGATTTTAGCCAAGGGATGCAATTAGAAGCTGAAAAAGAAGTTCAGGTACTTAATGGAGCAAATCTAGGAATATGGACCCTATTCACTTATGGATCATCTAACATTAAAGGTGCATGGTTAGGAATTGTTTTAGTACCACCTACGGGTGAAACTATTAGGCAGGCTATTAAATGTCACTCTGTAACTAATAATGAAGCGGATTATGAAGTTGTGATTGCATGTCTAGAATTGGCAGGAGAACTTGGGATAAGTCAGGTGGTGATCAAAAGTGATTCTAAGCTTGTGGTTAATCAAATGCTGGGGACTTATACAACTAGGGAAGCAAGGATGCAACAATACTTGGAAAAGGTAAGGGAACTGATAAAGCAATTCCAGACTTGGAAGGTCATCCAGATACCAAGGGATGATAATGTTGAAGCTGACGCCTTAGCAAATCTTGCATCCGCAGTTGATATAACAAACGATGCCAACGCCTCGATTATACATTTATTTCACTTAGTTCTTGAACCTGATAAGAACGAGGTAAATTTTAATAATCTAACTTGGGATTGGAGAAATGAAATCGTTGCTTTTTTACTGTATGGTACCGTGCCTAATGACAAGAGAAAAGCATATGCTCTTCGGAAAAAAGCTGCTCGTTACTATTTAAAGCAAGGTAACCTTTATCAAAAAATGTTTGGTGGCCCCTTAATAAGATGCCTCGGACCTTCTCAAACAGATTATGTAATGAGAGAAATACATGAAGGGCATTGTGGAAACCACGCAAGAGGAAGATCGTTGGTAAGAACTGTGATCAGGGCAGGATATTACTAGCCCAAAATGGAAGAGGAAGCAGACAGTTTCGTGGCTAAATATGATAAATACCAGAGATACGGTAATAATATGCACCAACCTGCCGAGTTATTGCATTCGGTTATTGCACCATGGCCATTTATGAAATGGGGGATGGACATAGTGGGGCCATTTCCTCAAGCTAAAGGACAGGTAAAATTTCTACTCATGCTTACTGATTACTTTACTAAATGGGTAGAGGCAGGAGCGTTTAAACTGGTACGAGAAAAATAAGTCAAGGACTTCATTTGGCGTAATATCATTTACCGGTTCGGTGTACCAAAAGAAATTGTATGTGACAATGGCCCTCAATTTATCGGAGCTCAAGTCACAGAGTTTCTCGAGAGTTGGAAAATAAAAAGGATTACATCTATACCTTATCATCCAGTGGGTAATAGACAAGCAGAATAAACAAAAAAAGTCATCATTAATAATTTAAAGAAGAGACTAGAGGAATCAAAGGGTAATTGGCCTGAAGTGCTACTCGGAGTTTTGTGGGCATATCGCACAACAAAAAAATGAGCACAGGTGAAACGCCTTTTTCTTTAGTTTATGAAGCTGAAGCACTAATCCCAGTAGAAATAGGAGAACCAAGTACAAGATTCTCACAAGCGACACAAGAGTCCAATAACGAAGAGATGCAGGTCAATTTAGATCTATTAGAAGGCAGGAGAGAATCTGCGTTAATAAGAATGGTCGCACAAAAACAAGTGATCGAGCGTTATTACAACAGGAAAGCATGCCTGAGATACTTCAAATTAGGGACTTCGTGCTTAAGAAGGTTTTTCACTCTACAAAGGCAACCAATGCAGGCAAACTAAGTCCTACCTGGGAAGGACCCTACAGAGTTCGTGATATTGCAGGAAAAGGAGCATATGAGTTGGAAACAATGGATGGGAAGGTACTTCCTTCGCACTGGAATGCTATTCATTTGAAGAGATATTACTTTTAAGAGAAAACTCACGATCAGGTATCGACATATTAAATTTTATGTTTTGAGTTGTTAAAAATTTTACTAAAGATTTTAGATGCTAGGCAAAACACTCACCCTTACTAAATGATGAGTCACGACCTGTAAGGAAAAATGGAATAAACTAAAATTCCTGGCCCAGGGTTACAATAATTCTGATAGAAATATAAATGGACTGAGCAGTCTTCATCTATAATCACACCCCCCAGTCCCGTATGTATTTCCTTTTCAGGAAAAGGACCAAGTGAAAGAGACTATCAAGTGTCGAGGCTTCATACTTCAACACTCAAACACTTGGGGGACTACATGCAGTAACGTGTATATAAAGGGCAATGAAGAAGAGTCAAATACGGAGTGGAAGTAAAGAAGTCATAGCATACATCATAGTATTCTTTCCCATGAGAACAATGGAGTCACCTCTCAAAACCCTAGTTAAGGGTAAAGACTATGTACTAAAACGGGTAATAAAGACAAACCCCGTATCTATTATTCCTCTTTTTATAAAAATCTGTTACAAGAAAAATAGTTGCGAGAAAGTTATAGTTGTAATTCAAATACATGTAAAGGATTACTTAAAACTTGTCAAAGTTCATAAATTGAAACTTATCTAAGTTGTTGCAAATAAAACATGTGTGTTCCTATTTCTTTTATTGTATAATAAACACCATTATGAAGTGGAGACGTCTTCTTCATCAAGTGTTAAAATATAAAAGGGCCCTCTTTTATAAAACTCATATCATTTAGTCATGAGGATAATGAAAGCATTTTCATAGAATAAAAATGTAGTCTATTCTTTAAGTCCTTAAAAATAAAAGGCACGAATAGAACGAATGGATGTTTAAAGACAAATTTCTTAATATTTTAAAACTAAAGACTAAGTATAAAACTTAGTCATCAAATTGTTCATACAAAAAGTGCCCCTTGAACAAAGCTTGGGGACTTGAACTTCTTTAACTAATAATTGGGAGTCTGAATAAAAAAAAATTTATCACAAGAAACCAAAAACTTTGAACATAGATTTCCAAATCGGCACATGCAAAAAGGGAATTTCAAACAAATTACAAAAACCTTTTAACAAGAAGGAACTGAAGAAAAATCATCAGCGGGCTCAACTGGAACTGCATCATCAGCAGCTAAAGATTGGTCTTCAATCATCGTAGTGGTAGCATCCACGGGAAATATCTCAGCTTGACTAACAGCAATAGGCACATATGAACTTAATGAAAGTGTAACACTCGTGGCAATCTCAATAGACATGGGGACTTTAGATGCGGCAGATATAAGAACTTCAGTTGCGGGAGTCTCAACCGAAGAAGTTTCAATTGAAGAAGTCTCAACCAAAGGAATTTCAGTCACGAGAGGACCAGCTTTAGGAGATGAAAAATCTTGTGGTTGCTGCACTCGATTAATTGCCTTATTCACCTTAGCTAATTCAGATTTAAGGTTGAAATTTTCTTGGCTTATTTCTACCAAGGTGTCACGACGAGACTTTACAAAATTCCAACTCACTTCAACATTGGTTGACTCCTCTAGAAGTTCATAATCTTTCTCCCAGGCAGCAACTTCATTCTTAAGTTCCTCATTCTTAACTAAAACGAAATCATAAGATGATTGAAGTGTGGTGTGGTAATTTTCCAAAGAATGGATCTTGTCTGCAGAAGCTCGTAATTCTTCTTGTACCCGAGAAAGCTCTTCTGCTACCTCTCCCGCATGCATCTCTTTCTGAGTCAGCAAAGCCTTTAAAGCCCTATTCTCTTCAGTGACCTTGGACAACTTTTTCGAAAAGGATGATTCAAGGCGCTCTTTTTCCTTCTTAAACTGGATTGAAGTAGCCTTAATCATCGCCGGTTCAGAGGTTAGAGTTTGAACTTGCTTCTCCAAGGTATTTTTTCTTTTCTCCAAATTTTCCATATCGATCTGTAAAATTTCGAACTGGTCCTTCCAATTATTGGCCTCCAATTCAGAGCCACAGGCAACTTCTTCTGCGTCATGAGCAGCCTTCTCTAAATCACGAGCCAGTTTCTCTAAAAGGGGGGCTCGAGTCATAAGTTCAGTACCAATGAGATTGGCCTACTCAAATAAATAAAAAAAGGATAAGGTTAGGGCGCTTTAAGTGAAAGAATAATAAACCAGAAAATACCTTCAAACTTGCATGCACAATATCATTCAGGAGGGTCATATTACTATGATTCTCAAGTTTAGCCTTCTCAATAGGGCCAATCAGAGACTCGAGCCACGTATCAGCTTGCCCAGACTTCCTTAAAATGTTGTTGTTGGCAGGAACTTCAATGGTCCCGCTCCTCATGGCAGAACCCCTACTTGAGGAACCGGCTTCCGTATAATGAAAAACGGGGGGAGAGACTATTAAAGGAGGGGAAGAGGAGGAAGGCATGGAAGTAATGGATGATGAAGGCAAGGAAACAATCACAGGAACAGTATAGGTAAAAGAAGATAGAGGAAGTTCATTTAGAACTAGACCTAAAGGACCGCTATTGAAACCACTAATAAAAAGTTGGTTTTATGGATTCATGAGTATCCAGAGGAGGAGAAACATCGTCATCAGGAATGATCTCCTGGGTAATAACAGGCTCAGAAATAGGTAGGCTAGGGGAGACATCAGCCTCGTCTTCAGGGATGATACGTCTCCTGGCTCGTGGTCTTGATATCAGGGAACCCTCGCCCTCTTCTTTAGAATCATCTTCTACGAGAGATTTTCTTTTAGACATCGGAGCTATAGACATATCTTGATCTTCAGATCCCAAGAATATGTCTTGATCATGAGATGCCAAGATAGCCTCATGAGTAAGTCCTCGAATGGCAAAACCTGAAGAAAAAGAAGGTTAAAAGCCAGAGCAACAAGGATATAGATAAGGTAAAAACTAAAATCCTTACCATGAGTTTTTACTTTCCAACAACAACGGGGAGAAAGATTTCTCCATGATCTACCCTCCATCAGGGCAATCTTCAGTAACTTATCTACCCAACCATGGAAGTTGGGCACAAGTTCCACAATACCCATGGTTGCTGAAAAGAAAGAGAGACGAGATTAAGGAAAACAAACAAACCTGGAAAAAAAGGGGCGCAGGGAAAAAAATTTTACTCACGTGCAAAATTCCACTTCTCCGAAAAGAGTACATTCTTTTCACCCACTAAACCAACAGTGGGAGCAGCAATGTACCGGGCATACCACCCACGATCTTTGTCATCCTTAAGGCTAACTAAAACCCTTTTACTCCTAGCTGCTAAACCAAACACACCGTTTCAAAAAAGCCTTGGTGAGTAAAGATGAATCAGATGGGGAAAGGTGAATTCAACATTCGCCTTATTGGCAAGATACCTCAGGCAAGCAACAGCTCTCCATACAATCGGGCCAATTTGGCCCAAACACACATTGAAAAAAGGGCAAAAATCCAGAATAACCGGGTCAATGGCCGATTTAAACCCTAGAGTAAAGGGATATGTGTAGAAAAGAAATATCCTATTAAGTAAGATGTAATTATCTTGTTAGGGTTAGGAATGATAATTGGGAAATTATCACTCCAATGACAGTCCTTACGAACTATGGGGGCTAAAACTTCTGTGATTTGAGTAGGATAAGGGTCAGCACGATCTAGAGATTCGATTTGAGTTTTAAGGGATTCTCTATCATGGTGAAAAGAAATTTCAGATGGAACTATTTCTTCAACTAAAGGCTCACGAAGTAGCTCAGAAGATTCTTTGTTACGAGAAGAACTCCTTTGAGAATATGAACCTCTAATTCCAGAAGAGGGACCAGAACTAGGAGGAGGAGTTGACATACTACCACGAGTGGAACCTAGGTTACGGAGTCTACCTCCTCTTCTATGCCTTACCGGAGCATTGGGGAAGTTATCTAGAAGGGGAGTTTTTCTGGGGTGAGAACTCGATGAAGCCATGGAAGCAGAGGTCGGAGTAAAATAAGAAATAATAAAGAAAATGTGAAGGGTAAAAGTGTTCAATATGCTTTATGTGGAACAAGACAAGAAGAGAGGTTATATTTATACTAATAAATAATTGGAAAAGGAAAAAGTACGATGATGAAGAAACCATAATGATGATAACTGATACTTCGTGAAGAGTGAAGCCGAAAAGACAACTTAAAAAAGTGCTGCAAAATAGTGTAACCAATGAGAAGGTGACACGTGTCTAGTGCATTAAAAGGAAGTGACAGTTGAAACGTCAACTTGGTCAAAGCATTAATGGTGCAAAAATTCTCCTTTAATGAATTCCACTTCCCAAATATTCAAACTGATGAATAAATGGAAAGTGGGAGGACTATCTGTATTGGGAAAAGTTGTATACATAAATATATGGTGACGTGTCATGACATGTGGAATAGTCAATGGGTAATAAATGATCCGCAAATTGCAAACAGGCATGGACAAAAAGAGATACGAGACAAGAGGACAAAAAGAGATACGAGACAAGAGGATAAAAAGAGGTACAAGACAGGAGGATAAAAAGTGGTACGAGACAGGAGGTTAAAGAGACATACGAGATGAGAAGCTTAGAAGCCTCATCCCTATTTAAGTTTAGCTACATGCGAGTAACGGGAAGAATAATGAACCTAGCTAAAGGAAAAGATACAAATACAACATTTCAAGAGTAATAAATGCTGGAACCGTTAAGGAATATTTACATTCTATGTAATGATTATATAACGTAGCATTTAATATTAATAAATGCTCATAATAACCTCATTATGGTTTAGCCATAACGTGCATCTTTATAGATTCTCAAAAGGATCTATAAAAGGGAAAATATGTAATCAGTCGAAGGGGGAGTAACTATTGAAATATATTCTGATTTACTAGCTTACATACTTGAATACTTCAAAATTTCTTTCTTTATTCACTTTTTTCGATTATCAGTATTCCGATTCTTCTAATTTCTAGCTTTGACTAAAAAAATCTATTTTTTAGTTAAACAAGCTCGAAATTCATCAACTACTGGCGCCCAACTAAATTGACTTTCCATGAGATCGAGGTCCACTAGCACACAAATGAAATTCAAGCTTTGAAGTATTAGATCCACAAATTTTATTTCAACTACCTGACTTTAATAGCCAGTGACGAAAAAACAAAGGAAAATTATATGCTCCTTAATCAAAAAAGCCACTCGAACATCGGGCGTTATGGAATATCCATGATACAATCTTCTAACAACTCAATCCTTTGTATATCCCTTGGGCTCAATTTTTTCTTTTAACTTCTACCGGATTCTTATAAGTCGGTATGATTTTCAACATATATGATGCATGTATAAAACTCCAAAATCTTAAGTGCGTTCATAACGTAACTAACTCTAGATTATTAATCGAATGATTCTTTCCGTTCTTTCTCAGCTTTCTATATATGTAAGCAATTACTTTTCTTGGTCTTCTTGCCCCCTTGTTGCATGCATACTTAGCTTACCTTAGTGCAAAAACATATTGGAATTCTGTACAACTCATATGATCTTGAATATCACTTCTGATTTTACTTCTCGTTCATTGTTTATATTTTGGCATTTTAGGGTCATAAAATTTGAATTGCGCCTGATTCCAAGATTTTTATATGCTATAACCCACGCCATCTGCATGGGTCCGGAAGTCCGGACCCGAATGCCTAGCATTTTACTGGCCCATTAAAAATCATCTAAGGAACATTAGGCATTGCCTCACCATTACTGTATCTATCTGTATCCCTCATTTTCGTGTGCTATAGCCCACACCATCTATATGGGTCCGCGCGTCGGGATATGAATTGCCTAAAATTTTGTCGGCCCATAAAAAATGACTTAAGGAACATTAGACATCGCCTTGCCATGACTGTTCCTCATTTTTTGGTTTTTAGGGCCATATAACTAGAATTCTTCCCGATTTCCATATTTTCACGTGTTGTAGCTCCAACTACCTACATGAGTCCGGATGCCTGGACTCGAATCGCCTAAAATTATGCTGCCCCATTAAAAATGACCTAAGGAATATTAATCATAGCTTCTCCATGACTTTTCCTCGTATTTTGACATTTTAGTGCCATAAAACTTGAATTTCTCCCGATTCCCAAATTTTCATGTGCTATAGCCCACGTCATCTGCATGGGTCCGGGCGTCCAGATCCGAATTGTCTAAAAATTTATTGGCCCATTAAAACCTACATAAATAATATAAGTCATCACCTCGCCATGATTATTTCTCATTTTTTGGCCCATTAAAACCTACAAAAAATTTATTGGCCCATTAAAACCTACATAAATAAACTGAGGAATGCTTGATTCCCAAATTTTTATGTGCTATATAGGCCACGCCATCAACACGGGTCTGACGATCGAACACGAATAACCTAAAGTTTTACAAGCCCATCAAAAATGACCTAAAGAACTTTAGTCATCACCTCGCCATAACCGTTATTCTTTTTTTGGCGTACTAGCGCCATAAAACTTGAATTCCGCTAACTTTCTATATTTTCTTGTGAAATACTCCATGCCATCTACTGTGTCCGAGTGACCAAACTCGAATCGCCTAAAATTTTGTTTTCCCATAAAAAAACCTAAGGAATATTAGTCACCGTCTCGCAATGACCGTTCCACATTTTAAGGCTATAAAACTGGAATTCCGCCCGATTCTCAGATTTTTGCACGTTATAGCACACACCATCTGCATGGTCGGGCATCCGGACCCCCATCTCATAAAATGTTGTTGGCCCATCAAAAATAATCTAAGGAACATTATTAATTGCCTTGCCATGACCATTCCTCAGTTTTGGGCATTTTAAGGCCATAAAATTGGAATTCCACCTAATTTCTAGATATTCATGTGCTATGCCCATGCCATCTGCATTGGTCCGGCGACCGAAACCGAATCACCTAGAATTTTGTCATCCTATCAAAATGACCTAAATAACATTAGTCATCGTCTTTCCATTACCGTTCCTTATTTTTAAGTATTTTAGGTCTATAAAATAGGAATTCCGCTTGAATACCACATTTTCGTTTGTTATATAGCAAGCGCCATTTGCATGGGTCCGAGAGGCTGGACCCGAATCGCCGAAAAATTTACGGGCCCATCAAAATGTCCAATGTAACATTAACCATGGCATTGCCTGACTATTCCTCTTATTTTTGGCATTTAGGGCCATACAGCTGGCATTTCGTCCGGTTTCTATATTTTCACGTGTTATAGCTCAAGCCATCTACATGTGTTTGGGCGTCCGGACCTAAATCACCTAAAATTTCCCATCCCATTAAAAATGACCTAAGAAATATTAGTCATAACTTCGACATAATAGTTCCTTGTATTTTGGCATTTTAGGGCCACAAAATTGAAATTATGCCCGATTCCCATATTTTCATGTGCTATCACCAACTCCATCTGCATTTGTCCGGGCATCTGGACTTGAATTGCCTAAAATTTTACCGTCTCATTAAAAATGACCTAAGAAACCTTAGTCATCGCCTCGTCACGATAGTTTCTCATTTTTTGGCATTTTAGAGCCATAAAATTAGATTTTCACTTGATTCCAAGATTTTCATGTGCTATAGCCCGCCCCATAAGCATGGGTCTGGGCGGCCGGACTTGAATTTCCTAAAATATTGTTAACCTATAAAAACAACCTAAGGAACATGTCACGGCCCAAAACCGAAAGGACGAACGGCGCTCAACCAAGTAAACCCGATTGAGCAAGCCTATTAGATTTCACTCTACCAGAATTCATCTTTGAATAAAAAAGGAAATGTACCCCATCAAACATACTCTAAAAATATTTCATTAACAACTTCCATTTCATTTCCATTAGCAACTTCGTTCATAATTTCAAAAATATTACAACTTTATAGATATGATGAAAGACGGGTTTGTCAATACCAACATTTCTAGTTTTGACTCCCCACATCAACCACCACCCACAACCTGTCTAGAGAGCCTCTAAGTATAACTGAAGAGAAATATGCAAATGCCGGCAATAAGGCTCCGATTATACATCAAAATACAAAGAACATGAGAAACTAAAGATATAAGACCCAAAGATGAAGCAGATCTCACCAAGTTAGCCGAAAAGAGTATACTACTATCACTGATCGATGTCGTCTGATGTAGAACCACCTGTATCAATTAAAGATACAGCGCCCGGACAAAAGGGATATTAGTGTCGTCGAATAGCACTAGTATCTTAATTCAACACTATCTCAATAGAATGAATAGTAATACAAGGGTAACAGTCAAGAATGTAATATGAGCTTCAAATAACACTAAAACATCAGGTTAACGATCACATAGATTTTTAAGTCAATTTCCACGTTATTGGGTTGGGTGATCTTTAGTGCGGATGTGCCACAATCCAGAATACCACTGTGTTCTTACACTAAGTCCAATCTTGACCCGATCGGCCAGGTCATCTCATTTGATACATCAACCATATCCACAATTCCAATTACCATTTCCAGCACAGCTACCACCATATGTACAACATGTCGCCCGATCACGGCCCGATCAGCTAGGCCATCTCATAAAAGACATCAACCATATCCACAATTTCAATTACTATTTCTAGCACAATTACCATCATATGTATGGCATGGGGTCCGATCACTGCCCGATCGGCTAGGCCATTTGATGAGAGACATCAAACACAACTGCAATTCTAATTACAATTTCAAATAAAGTTACCACCATGTGTGCGACATGGCATCCGATCACGGCCCGATCGGCTAGGCCATCTCTTTTGAGACATCATCCTTTCAAACAATCATCCTACTTCATGTTTCTTTTCCATATTTTCAATACATTGGCACGAGCAACCTCATTTGTAGAGTCATTCTTGGCACTTGGCCGAATTTCACAATTCCAATTTCCCTTTTTACATTCAACATTATATCATCATATACAACACTAAGGCCTATCATTTAGGGCATTAGTACACATATGAGCAATTTAGGAATCCTAAGCACATAGAAAGTTTTCATACACTGTGGCATAACCACCTTAATTCATCTTGACATGAAGTCTTGACAGTTCTTAACACACATTCCACATTTTGAATACATCTTCAAAGGGCAAAATGACATAATAAAGCATTAAAATAAATATTGGATCGGTGTTCTTCAATACAAACACATTCCGAATAGCCCATTGTATGATGATCATTTTGAGACTTACATGACACCGGGAGATTCGATTCTAAGAAGAAGGGGTTTTTGCCAACATGCCACAAATTCATTTATAATGAAAAATTTAAACACAAAAAGTTTCTTCCCAAGGATGGATCATACCGACAATCAATAGAAACTCACATCAAAATCAGAGACAAATAATACACTATTTAGTCTTGCAATACTCCTTCCTAGAAATGATAATGCACAATTTAAACACATGAGTATGTAGCATCTCGAATCACACTGGATATATTTATAAATCAAAGCATTAGTTGTAGGTAGCCACTTATGGGCATGAATTTAGTACAAAAACTTTTAGGCAATTCTATCTTCGAAATCATAATTTTTTATAGTTGAGTCAAGGCTCATTTCGTATTCTTCATCACCTTCCCTCATCTCATTGATATTACTAGGCACGATCATAACCTAAATTCTTAGCATGTTGATCACACCCAATATCCCAATTCATATATTTTATTTTTGAACATCTTAATTGATTATCATCCAAGACATTTTCAATCAAGACTTTGTTACACATACCAGTAATTATGAGTCTTAAACATATCGAGTTTTTCACACACAAGTTGACATACTAGCTTTTATTTGAAACACAGCTCAAACCATTATATTTTTATATGCAACCTATACTTTGAATATATATCTTGGGTCATAAGGCTCATTTTGGAATTGTCAAATTCATAGGAAATAACTCGGAATATAGAAATTAGAAATTTTAAACCAACCATACTTGAACTTATGGAAACATTAATGGAATTCGATTCCAGGTGAGAAAGTTTAGCAAACAGACCTTGTTTAAGCTTTCCTTAAGTTACTATAGCATTTCGAAAGTTCTAGCAACCCCAACCTCTAAGATGAAGACCTTGTGATTGGTTTCCTTAATTCTTGAAGATTGATGCAAGATTGAATTATTAGAGTGTTGGATCTCCTCCTTCTATCTCTAAAATTATCTCACCTCTCTGTAAAATTCTTAGAAAATCACCCCAAAATAAGCCCCAAACCATATTTATCAAAATGGGGTCGGGTTATGAAAAGAAAAAAATGAAGCCTCCGAAATTAGGTTTGTGACTGCAGAATGCATCGCAGAATAGGTATGCAGGTCCTGGAATGCATCGCAAAACTGGTGCCTAGAACTGAGCTACACTGGGCTATTCTGGGACCATTTTGTCATCGCAAAACACTTTTGTGGGTAGCAGAATGATTCTGCAATTGCAGAATTCGCCAGAGGATCGCATTTTGCCAGCCTTTGGTAATTTTATCATAACTTCTTGTAGAAGTGTCCAAATGACGAACGGTTTGAATAGTTGTAAACTAGACTCGAAGAGTTGTGAATCACATAAAACCTTATAGAAATGTATATATACTCGTCCAATGTGGGGTCTTGTGCGTACTCATTTGGAATTTTAGTCTATCCTATAATTTTCCAACTTAGCTTAGACTTAGGCTTTTCCTTAGACCACAAATCACTTCTAATATGTCTCATACAATTATTACCATATCAAATTGGTATTCATCATATTAATAGTCCTTATTTGCACACAAAATAATACAATTAGCAAAACTTGGCACCACGAAATCATAAATTACTTACCGAATTTTTTTTTCGGAGCCTTACATTCTCCCTTGCTTAGGATCATTCATCCTCTAATGATGAGTAGAGTCTTACCCAAACACTTAGTCTAACTTATTTCTTTTCTCAAATACCTCAAATCTCCTAATTTTAACTAAGTCCCATATTTTTCAGAAATTTCGACAAAATCTCCGTTGTAATTGGGCCTATCCATTTGTGAAAGAATCACCAAAACCATCCGAATAACAC
The DNA here is from genome assembly GCA_026770625.1 of Nicotiana glauca. NCBI lineage: Eukaryota > Viridiplantae > Streptophyta > Magnoliopsida > Solanales > Solanaceae > Nicotiana > Nicotiana glauca. The sequence continues at coordinate 21,306 of MU692448.1, forward strand.
ATTTACAAATCAATAATGCATTACCAAAAATCAATAATAAAAGTTTCAAGATTACCTGCAATACATTAATAAAACTGGCATCTGTTGCGCCTTCTTTTACTCGTGAAATCGGGTTTATGACATTTTGGTTGGGACAACTCTTTCCTTTTGGAAAGGGGGTTTGCATTTTTGAAGAGACACCACCTATAGGGTTCATTTATAACTACGCTTGGTAACTAGAGACCGGGTAAGGGCTTAAAATTATCCTAAGAGGAAGGTGTTAGGTAACCCTCAGGATCCACTAGTGTGGTTCCCGCCCAAACAGTTTTTGTGAATTTGTAAAATTAGCAAATAAACAAGATGGCTCAAATAGTAGGGGATTTAAGTTCAAATACACAGGTGTTTGAAAAAAAAGCAAGATTTTGAAAAGAATTACAATCTAAGCATATTTGGGAATGTAAAGGGGTATCCTAGGTTTGTTTATAATATGGATCACATCAATGCAATAACCGGTATGACACTCCTCAAAGAGGGGCTACACGTAGTATTAACGAACCGGTCATCACATCCATGTTTACCCTTTCCCACCCCGTGAAGGTAATTATAGTGAGGGTTGGTCTTGACCCTTATTGCATGCTGTTACCCGTCCATTCCTATCAGTCCCAGAGAAATTTAGGACACCTATCCTATAAGAAGGGGGTTCGAGGCATACCCTCAAGTTTAAAGGTAAAAATACTAAAGCGACATATAATAAACAAGTAGAACATCAATTATAGGGAGCATGGAAGCCAAATGAATGGCTCAGATATACCTCCACACATTGTACATATAAACAGTATGACTCATACATAATTAAGGTCTAAATTCAAATCCTAAACATGGTATCTAAGTGATAACAACAGAGTCAGATTTATTATATGACTCTGAGAAGAAGTCATAATCAAGCTTTCCTGCCGATTTTAACATGCTGACAGTCAAACATTAATCACAAAGACGGTTCTAATTTTATTTTTAAGTTGATTACCGAATACTTGCCTAAGCATAAAATAATATGCAGCAGTTACCATAATTGTTAAAACGGTTTGGAAGTTATTTTACCTAAAGCATGATGTTCTAAATGGTGCAAAGACAAGCAGGGATTGTGACCAGTTTCACTTAAACAGGATAGTCAAATATGGGACTATTTTATGTCCTTTTTCATGCATCAGTAGTTTAACTAGGTGCGACTAAGCGAGTGTGAACTAGATCCTAAAATAGGGTATCTAACGTGCACATATGAAAAATGCAAAATGATTAAAGAATTCCTAAAACATGATTTCTAAATGCCCAAAGAGTTACAATATGACTTCAAGATGTACAGGAGCAACAGTTTTATGTTGATGCTGTTTTTAACCTAAAGCAACATTTGTAAGTGGTAAAATGATGGCAAATAAGATATTGAAATAGTAAACCTAAGAACATGGTATCTAACTCATGACATGCTTTGAATGGATCGATCTTACACATGGATTCTAATGCACATATAGGAAATGTAAACCTAAGACATGGTTTCTACACATTGATGTTGATAGCATATATAACTATCCTCCCCTTTTTATTAGCGAGCCTCAATACTTGTTTACAACAGATTATTATAGACTAATACTGAAATGAATTGCATAAGTAGAAAAGAAAATAAAAAGTTACAGAGAGCCTGAAAACAGGCCCAGATTTCCAGCACCTGATTAGTACTTCCCTCTGAGTTGTGTAATAAATCACCTGAAATGCCAAGATTATTTCGTAGCCTTTCTCATATCTGGATGCGTCAGAGTTCCCTAAGGACCTCAAGGGATCCCGGGCAATGCTCACACCCATATTTCATAGCCAAGACAGAGTAAGTGCAGTGTGAAAAGGCCAGCTTTGTGTGTCCCAGTTCAGAAGGAGCTCAAGGGTCCCAAGGAAAGTCTCACACAAAAGGGGCAGAACTTAGTGGCTAAGAGTAGAGTGAGAGTGCTAGACATAGTTTTGAGAAGATTTAACCAAGACAACAGTTTGAAAAGAGACCTTCTTGAAATAAATTTGTAAACACGACAGGGGGAGTTGTTTAATAGGACAATTTTGAAAAGAGAGTTGAGTAAATGGAAATAGTCCAAACACAGCACCTAAAACAGGTTCACACATAATCAAGAAACATAGGACCAAGGCAGGTTCAACAGACCAACAGGGGTAGTGGGGTTTGGGGACACGTAGGTTACATAAGTAAACACATAGTTGTAGGAGTGCTCAAGTATAGAATCAGCAATATGCTGAGGAGTTAGAGAACACATAATCATGTAACTTGAGGATAGCCAACTATTTTTTGCACAGAGAGTTTCATGCTAGAAATCAAAGTAAACACAAGTAAAGAAGGTCCACATTGGGGTATATTAGGAAGAGGAATAACAATTTATAAACATGATGAGTCTAAGGGAGGGGATACATTCAGAAGCATACTGATGAAGTGATGAAGTAAACATATCAATTACAAGTTGAATCAACAGAACCATAAGTGAAAACATACTAGAAATAAGATGAAATGAAGCAGTAAAAGAAATACATTGTTTTGAAACTTGAATTGAAATCAAAACATACCAGTAAAAAAGCAAACACAATGTGATGGGGGCAAGAGACTAGAGTAATTAGCCTCGTCTTGCAGCCGGCTGACTTAGAACAATAGCAAATAACCAGAGAAAAGAGAGAGCTGAAGAATGTTTTCTTTTTGTATGAGAGAGGGTTTTGAACTACTGTGTTCGTGTCCGTATGTTAATGAGAGAGCATATATATAGTAGTTTAAGAGCAAGAAAAAATAAGGTAAAGGGAATCAACCTTTCTGCAATTAAAGAAGCCACATAATCAATTATACATAAGTTAGTATAATTTTCCCTTAATTAAGGGTAATCAACCAACGTTAAAGACAGGACACACTTAAGGAAAGAAAATCAACGAGCAATTAGTGGTAATTAGACATATTTTTAATTAATGAAATGTCATGACCCAATTTAGGATCATGACCGGCACTTAGGAGCAATTGCTCCCAAGTAAGCCTCATTGGTATTTTACAGAAAATCAGACAAAATTTTCCTTGTTTTTAGACTATCCAAAAATTTTCATGTCTCAAAATCAACAGCCAACTATCCTAATATCAAACCAAACAATTGATAACTTATTAATTAACCAAAATAAATCACTACCATTACTAATCAACCCACTAACAACCATAAATACTAATTTATCTCCAACTTTGAAAATAAAGAACGATATTCAGCATAAGACTGTAATAACAAAATAATACTCATGGCACTAAATTAATGACTATGGAGTGACTTTAAGTGTTCAAATAAAAGACTATAACAATAAATAAACTCTCCGCCCGCGCGAACAAGTGCGAGGCTCAACAAGAACTATCAACCCATGCGCCTTAATTAACTAAATCCAAGCCCATGTCAATTGTTGTCTCTGTAAAAAAAAATTAGTGGGGAATGAGTCTCTAGCTCAGTGACTAACACTTAACCACAGCCGTTTTTATTGAGGACAAGTCAGAAAACATGCTAGTATATCATACAGGAAATAACATAAAAGTGCCCTTTCAGAAATAATAAATAATTTTTAATTGAATCATATTTTTCTTGTAGCATAATCCAATTAATAATTCAGTAATAATCTTGATAACCACCGTATAATATCAATATTCACATTTGGGAGGTTTCAATTAAGGGATCATGTAATCGGTATAACTGTGGACTTCTTCGCAAGAAGTCAAATATAACGGTAGTACCTACTCGAGGGAAATCGATAACAGTATACTAGTTCTACCTTCCCACCAGCGAGGACTATAACTATACTCTGTAATCGGTGAATACAAGGTGCATCAGGTCTAACGAACCCGCCATTAGCTACGGGATCCTTCAAGGTCTACTCCCATTTATACTTGTCTCTATAATCCTTATATACTCGTAGAAAATATTTTAAAACAATATAGGGCATTTCGGTTCTTATCAAATCATATAATTTCATTTCGATAACATTAAATTCAAGTAACGGTACAACAGATCTAGTGAAAACGAAAATATTTAAAACCACGGTATTCATCTCAAATAATTGTTTCAGTATCATATCAAGTAAAAGACTTGTCCCACATGCAACTTAAAATAATCGGTAACATATTCATATTATAAATCATGTGTAAATAATAAAAATTATGAAAACACAAATTACGATAAGATTACTACTCATCTCTTGATGCTCACTAGCCAACGCTCGACTTCTTATCACTCCAAAAGCCCAATTTGTGTGAAATCTACAAATCAATATAAACCTATTGTTACTACCCATCAACTCCATAATTCATCCTCTAGATAAATATATGTCGAATTAAATTCTCTTCTTTTTTTTTCTATTCTCAAACCCTTCCAACTTTTTTACTAGTATCCTGGATCTTCAGGGGGAATGGCTAACAATAAGGTTATATTTCCTTATTCCTTTAATAGTTAATATAGGCACAACAGATTAAGTTGGCATCTTGACTTCCAATTGAAACAATTGAAAGTATAAATATGATATTGGTTTGTAAATATGATATGAATAGAAAACTCAAAAATAAATTTGTTCCCTTTACCTAGTGCTACAAAACAGTCTAATAGATTGTTCGATAGTAGTTATAAGAAAACCTTAAATAGGATTCTGACAACAAAAAATTAGATGGAGGGTTGATGTCATAGCCGAAAGAAGTAAAAGAGTTTTCTCCAGTATTCAAGAATAATGTTGGTATGGTTCCAAGAAACCGTATTAGTTGCTCCCCAAGCCTAGAACTGGTGTGTCCTTCACTGCTACGAATTCGATCTCTTAATTCTCGAACTGCTCCTGTTAAGTTTTTTTTTCTCTTTCCAATCCAAGAATTCAATTGCTAGTGTATTAGGACTCTTTCCTTAAGACTTTGTTGCGGCAGAAGCTTTTGCTTCATAACCCCTCCCTTAATCCCTATTCTTTTTTTTTTTTTTTTTTGGAATTTACCAAATCTTTCCCATAGGTTTTGGCCTTTTTTCCCCTTTTTTTTTTTTTTTTTTGGAATTTACCAAATCTTTCCCATAGGTTTTGGCCTTTTTTCCCCTTTTTTTTTTTTTTTTTTGGAATTTACCAAATCTTTCCCATAGGTTTTGGCCTTTTTTCCCCTTTTTTTTTTTTTTTTTTGGAATTTACCAAATCTTTCCCATAGGTTTTGGCCTTTTTTCCCCTTTTTTTTTTTTTTTTTTGGAATTTACCAAATCTTTCCCATAGGTTTTGGCCTTTTTTCCCCTTTTTTTTTTTTTTTTTTGGAATTTACCAAATCTTTCCCATAGGTTTTGGCCTTTTTTCCCCTTTTTTTTTTTTTTTTTTGGAATTTACCAAATCTTTCCCATAGGTTTTGGCCTTTTTTCCCCTTTTTTTTTTTTTTTTTTGGAATTTACCAAATCTTTCCCATAGGTTTTGGCCTTTTTTCCCCTTTTTTTTTTTTTTTTTTGGAATTTACCAAATCTTTCCCATAGGTTTTGGCCTTTTTTCCCCTTTTTTTTTTTTTTTTTTGGAATTTACCAAATCTTTCCCATAGGTTTTGGCCTATTATCCCCTTTTTTATATTTTTTTTATTTAATTATTCTGGCTAAATGACTATTATGTCCATTTTTAAAATTATGAGGTATTACAGGAAATGATTGGTAAAGAATCAGTAAATATCACAATTAATCAAACAAGGTAAGAAAGAGGCTAAAGATTGTAAATAAGCAAATAATCAGGAATGGGTCTTAACACAACAAACTGATAAGTCTAGAATCCAAATCAATCACTAATTTAAGGGGAAAAGTATAGGTTTACCATGAATAGGTAAAAAATAAACATAAACATATAGGATCAGTAGAAGAGTCGAACCAAGAGTATTAATAGAGGCACATTAGGATCAAAAGACAACGAATTAGGTTAAGAAGGATAACAGAAACCAAAGCATAGTACAAAGTCAGTACCCAAGTAACCTAGACAAACTCAGAAACCAAACAATAATGTCGAGAAATTAGGGCTTTTAGCATAAACAAGTCAGGGTTAAAGCAATCTTCAAGAAATCGGTCAAAACACACAAGAAACAGAAGATTAAACATATAATATCATTAAATGTTTTGGAGAAAAAAAAATTCCAGGAAACCAATATCATAGAAGTCAAAACCTAAAGTATTATAGTGTTTTAAACCGGTCAGTAGTAGAGGAATAAAATAAACTTAAAGAAAAATCACAGAAAATCAAAAATATTTTCAAGTATGCAGAGATTCAAGCTGTAGATAGCAAATGACCCAAGATATAGGGCGAAAATCGGGCAACAGTAAAGAAACAATAGATCTTTAAAGAAAAGTCATTTAATAACTTAGAATCCTTCTAGATCTATAAAGATCGGACGGATTCATGGCCAAAGATTAGGATTTTTAAGAGAAATGGGAGGGGGTAAAGAGAACCTAGTTTTGAACCAAGGATATGAACCATGGAACTTCAATAGAAATCACTCGCAAACCATGGACGAACCCTTGAAAAGGTTTGAATGAGAACAGGACCAGATCTCTTCGAGGTTCTTCCACAATAACCACGTAATCAAATAACCAAGGGGATGGGAGACAAGTAGAGGCTTCGTACAGCCATAGGATGCCATAGATCAGACAGGGATTCCAAGGTTTGGGGTTGATTTTGGGTGAAGACGATTAGGGTTAGGGGTTGGTTTCAGAGAGAACTAGAGAGGAAGGGATTCAAGGGCGGCTGTATATGAGAAATAGTTAGGGTTTAGGGTTCATTTGAAACTAAAAAAGGAAAGGGTGGATTGTGGTCGTTGATCTCTGTGGTCAACGGCCGAGATTGAAAGAGTTTTATGGGTATTAGGTTTGGGCTGGGTATATTTAGGTTTAAATTGGGCTGGGTATTGGGTCAAATTAGGACCATAAATAAAATAGAAATAGGGCAAAACTTTAAATAGTCACTTTTTAATAACTATATAATTTATGAAAAATAATAAATGAGTAACAAAAATATCTTTGGGTACTAAAATAATTTGAAATAGTTATTTAATATTTTAAAAATATAAAAGATTATCTTGTGCATAAATAATATAATTGTACATTAATATGAGCTATTTTTGCAAAAATATGCATTTAGTGTAAAAATGTAAATATAATTATGAAAAAATGCACAAAAAGACTTAAGCACTATGTTGGTATAAATAATGAATTTGGATGGTGTGATGACCCGGCCTATCGTCACGTTAATTATTGCCCCGTTTTTCCCTTATTGTGTTGCTTCATGTTTCAATATCGGTATTAGAGTTGATCGGTTAGAGTTGGGTTGGTTTTTGGATGAAAATGAGGCAATTAGCCTCTTAGAAGAAAGCTTGTTTTAGAAAAGTCAACTGGAAGTTGAATATGTGGTTAGAGTGCTCAGATGTGAATTCTGGTGGTTCTGTTAGCTTCGGGGGATCATTTGTGACTTAGGAGTGCAATCGGAATCAAATTTGGAGGTCCGGTGTAGAAATAGGCTTGAATTGGCGAAGTTGGAAATTTGGCGAATTCCGGTTGGTAAGTAAGATTTTGATTCGAGGGTCGGAATGGAATTCCGAGAGTTGCAGTAGCTTCGTCAGGTAATTTTAGATATGTCTGCAAGTTTTCAGGTCATTCGGACGTCGTTTGGTCGGGTTTTTGATCAAATATGAGTTTCAGAAGTTTTAGTTAAACTTAGGCTTGAATCCGTGGTGAATTGATGATTTTTGTGTTGTTGGATGTGTTTTTATGATTTGAACAAGTTTGTATGGTATTTTAGAGTAAGTTGGTGCTTTTGGTTGAGGTCCCGGGGGCCTCGGGGTGATTTCGGAAGGTTAAACGGGAATTTTGAAGTATTGCATCAGGTCTGCAATTTTAAACTTCTGTTATTTCCGCATCTGCGGAACAAGGACCACAGGAGCTATTCCGCAGATGTGGCCAATTGATCGCAGAAGCGGTCTTTGTGAAGGGCGGGTAATTCTGCAAAAGCAGAAGATTTTCCGTAGAAGCGGACACCGCAGAAGCGGTAAGTGACCGCAGAAGCGGTCCTAGGCTTCTTGGATGATATCGCAGAAGCGGTCGCAGTGTGAGTAAATGAAAACCGCAGAAGCGGACAATTTACGCAAAAGCGGAAGTTGCATAAGCGACGATTGCACCGCAGAAGCGAAAATGCTGGGTGTTTAATGAAACAGTGAGGTTCGAATCTCAGAAGTTAGAAAAATATTTTGGGACTTCAGGAGAGGCGATTTTGGGCGATATTTGAGAGATTTCGAAGGGATTCCATCAGGTATGATCTTGTAGCCTCAAATAATGTTGTTATGGTATATAAACAAGGATTAAACACTGAAAATTCAAGGAATTTAAGGGTAAAAATGGTGGTTAGGGCTTGAAGCCTAAGAGAGCCTAAATTGGC
>MU692448.1:56735-89704 GCA_026770625.1 Nicotiana glauca
TTTCGAACCTGATCGAGCTCTTCCTGGAATTTCAATAGTTTCTGTTCAAGTTGTGACACATTCTCGTTAGGAACCCGAATACCCTGGCCATTAGTGACCTCTACCGGTTCAGTTGTGGTCTCCTTCCTGATGTTGTTTAAATCTTCCATTTTGTTCTTTCCTTTAGAGGGACAAAGAGGAGGAGTGGGTGGAGGGCCCATGGATCTTGTGAAATATGATGATGATTCCAGAGTGCACGAAAACCTTTGGGGAGGGGAATAATAAAAACAAAAATAAAAAAAAAGGTAATCAAGTTAGTGAGGATTACAAAAAGTATTACAATATTTAAACACATAGTGCGGGAATGTAAAGTGTGTCCTGATTTGGGAACCTCTTTGTGTCCGAGGTAGGCGTAGTGACACATAGATTTGGAGAACTTTTAATGCTAAATTATTCATTTTATTAACAAAGATAGGTGAATCCTGAAACGACACTAAATAAGCAAGAAATAAAAGTCACTAATTGTCATTGTCCCTATTACATTCATAAAGCGAAAAAGTAAAGTCCTATTTGGTCCCAGAAGGATCTTCCCCAGACTCGCCATCCTTGGCTCCGTCGAACAACTTCCCTAATTTGCAAAGTCCCAGCAATAGGTATGCTCTGGCTAGATTTCCACTTTCGGCCCCTTCAGCCTTTTGATAGTCTTCAACCCTTTTGAGAAATTTTCCATCTAGTTCTACTATGCCCCGCTCCAAGTATCCTAGCCTTTTGTTGGTACTGATAGCCATGTCTTTCCATTCCTCAATCAGCTTTTTGTTGGACTCTTGTATCTCACGGTGTTCGCTCTCGCATTCATGGATCCTTTTGTACAGCTTGTTGTACTTGACTTGCGCCTTGGCCTTTTCATCTATAATTTTGTGACCTCGAACGAACCCTGGCTGGTACAAACCATCCCAATTATCTTCAACCCAACCCGAATAGAAAGGGGTACAACCGGCATTATATATGTCTGGCTCAATGGTGTCTTTCCCCATTATGATCTTGCAGTGCCACATGTGTTGGGCTTGGCACTTGTGAGACTATCATCATTTTGAAAGTCAGCTCGAAGGTGGCTCATCTTGTCGACCCTAGGTATGACTTGCTTCATACCTGCTTGCCTCATAACTCGAAGAGGGACGTAAGGGTATGTTCCTCTTAGACCAATCAGTATCAAGAAAGGTGCATCTCTGGATCGGGCGATGAACTCCTCTGTCGGAAACCACTCGAACATCCATTGAACCTACACTTCAGTCAGATTATCAATGAGATCAACCCATGCTTTGGCATTCTCAGGCTAAATGAACATGTCAGGGATATAATTCATTCGCTTTGGATGGTGGAAAGAAATGAGATCATCCCAGGCCCTTCGCTGAAATTCTTGTCGGTATTCGCCCTTTTGGAGATGTTCCATGAGCCAAAGCTGAAGTAGTAGATTGCAGCCTTCGAAGTGTCTCGCTCCTCTTTGACACTACTCTAAGGCTAGGTATATGTCTACGATGATCATGGGTACAATGCTAAATGTCTGCCTACCAATCCCCTCCATTAGGGTCTTGGTTACCATAGCCATCCTAGTACGGATTCTCCCTTTCTTCATTGGAAATACGATCAGACCCAGGAAGCAAAACATGAAGACGAATACCCTATGATGGATATGTCCCAAGGACGTGATGGCAAACTTGTCATGGTAGGTACGGTATAATTTGTTGTGATCGTACCTTTCATAAAGGTAGTCAAAAGGGATGTACGATTTCTTTAGGCACACGAATTCTGCATTCTTCTTAAAACCCATCATTTTTAAGAAACCCTTGATTGCCCATTAAAAATGACCTAAGAAATATTAGTCATAACTTCGACATAATTGTTCCTCTTATTTTGGCATTTTAGGGCCATAAAATTAAAATTCTGTCCGATTCCCAGATTTTTATGTGTTATCACCAACTCCATCTGCATGTGTCCGGGCATCTCGACTTGAATTGCCTAAACTTTTACCAGCTCATTAAAATGACGTAAGGAACATTAGTCGTCACCTCGTCATGATGGTTTCTCATTTTTTGGCATTTTAGAGCCATAAAATTAGATTTTCACTTGATTCCAAGATTTTCATGTGCTATAGCCCACCCTATAAACATGGGTCTGGGCAACCGGACCTGAATTGCCTAAAATATTATTAACCTATAAAAACAACCTAAGGAACATGTCACGGCCCAAAACCGAAGAGGGTGACCGGTGCTCAACCGAGTAAACCCGACTGAGCAAGCTCGTTAGATTTCATTCTGCCCAAATTCATCTTTGAATAAAAAGGAAATGTACTCCATTAAACATGCTCTGAAAATATTTCATTAACGACTTCCATTTCATTTCCATTAGCAACTTCATTCATAATTTCCAAAATATTACAAGTTTATAGATATGATGAAATATGTGTTTGTCAATACCAATATTTCTAGTTTTGACTCCCCACATCAACCACCACCCACAACCTATCTACGGAGCCTCTAAGTACAACTGAAAAGTAATATGGAAATGCCGGCAAAAAGGCTCCTACTATACATCAAAACACAAAGTACATGAGAAACAAAAGATATAAGACCCCGAGATGAAATGGATTTCACCAAGTCAACTAAAAAGAATATACTACTCTCACTGCTCAATGTCGCCTGTTATGGAACCACCTGTATTAATTAAAGATACAGCACCTCGGCAAAAGGACATTAGTACCGTCGAATAGCACTAGAATCTAAGTTAAACACTATCTAAATAGAATGAATAGTAATACATGGGTAACAGTCAAGAATGAAATATGAGCATCAAATTACACTAAAACATTAAGTTAAGGATCACATAGATTTTCAAGTCAATTTCCACGTTATTGGGTTGGGTGATCTTTAGTGCCGACGTGCCACAGTCCACCATACCAATGTATTCTTACACGGAGTTCGATCTCGACCCGATCAGCTAGGTCATCTCATATCAGACATCAACCATATCTACAATTCCAATTACCATTTCCAGCATAACTACCACCATATGTACAACATGGCATCCGATCACGGCCCGATCGTCTAGGCCATCTCATAAAAGACATCAACCATATCCACAATTTTAATTAATATTTCTAGCACAATTACCACCATGTGTATGGCATGGCGTCTGATCACTGCCCGATCGGCTAGGCCATCTCATAAGAGATATCAACCACAACTGCAATTCTAATTACAATTTCCAATAAAGTTACCACCATGCTTGCGACATGGCATCCGATCACGTCCCGGTCGGCTAGGCCATCTTTTTTGAGACATCATCCTTTCAATCAATCATCTCACTTTATGTTTCTTTCCCATATTTTCGATACATTGGCACAAGCAACCTCATTTGTAAAATCATTCTAGGTACTTGGCCAAATTTCACAATTCTAATTTCCTTTTTTACATTCAACATTATTATCATCATATACAACACTAAGGCCTATCATTTAGGGCATTAGTACACATACGAGCAATTTAGGAATCCTAAGCACATAGAGGTTTTTCATACACTTTGGCATAACTAACTTGATTCATCTTGACATGAAGTCTTGATAGTTCTTAACACACATTTCACATTTTGAATACATCTTCAAAGGGCAAAATGACATAGTAAATCATTAAAATAAATATTGGATAGGTGTTCTTCAACACAAACACATTCGGAATAGCCCATTCTATGATGATCATTTTGACACTTACACCAATTACATGACACCGGGAGATTCGATTCTAAGAAAAAGGGGGTTTAGCCAACATACCTCAAATTCATTTATAATGGAAACTTTAAATACAAAAGGTTTCTTCCCAAGGAATGGGTCATACCGATAATCAATAGAAACTCACATCAAAATCATTGACAAATAATACAATATTTTTTCTTGCAATACTCCTTCCTAGAAATGATAATGTACAATTTAAACACATGAGTATGTAGGATCTCGAATCACACTGGATATATTTATAAAGCAAAGCATTAGTTGTAATTAGCCACTTATGGGCATGAGTTTAGTACAAAAACTTTTAGGCAATTCTATCTTCGAAATCATAATTTTTATAGTTGAGTCGATGCTTATTTCACATTCTTCATCACCTTCCCTCATCTCATTAATATAACCAGCCAGGATCATAACTTAAATTCTTAGCACGTTGGCCACACCCAATATGCCCATTTCACTTATTTTATTTTTGAGCATCTTTATAGATAATCATCCAAGACATTTTCAATCAAGACTTAGGTACACATAGGAGTAATTATGAGTCTTAAACATATCGAGTTTTGCTCACACATACTAGCTTTTATTTGAAACACGGATAAATCCCTAACATTTTAATACACAACCCATACTTTGAATATATATCTTTGGTCATAAGGATCATTTCGGAATAGTTAAATTCATAGGAAATAACTCGAAATATAGAAATTAGGAATTTTAAGCCAACCATACTTGAACTTATGGAAACATTTATGGAATTCGACTCCAGGAGAGAAAGTTTAGCCAACATACCTTTTTTAAGCTTTCCTTAAGTTACTATAGTGTTCCGAAAGTTCTAGCAATCACAACCTCTTAGATGAAAACTTTGTAATTGGTTTCCCTGATTCTTGAAGATTGATGCAAGATTGAATGATTAGAGTATTAGACTCCTCCTTCTCTCTCTAAAATTATCTCACCTCTCTATAAAATGCTTTGAAAATCACCCCAAAATAAGCTCCAAACCCTATTTATCAAAATGGGGAAGGGTTATGATAATTAAAAAATGAAGCCTCCGAAATCAGGTTTGCGACTGCAGAATGCATTGCATACCATATCCAATTGCTCTTCATCATATTAATAGTCCTCATTTGCACACAAAATAATATAATTAGCCTACCTTGGCACCAGGAAATCATAAATTACTTACCGAAATTTTTTTCCGGAGCCTTACAGTCTCCCCTGCTTAGTGTCATTCGTCCTCTAATGATGAGTAGAGTCTTCCCCAAACACTTAGCATAACTTATTTCTTTTCTCGGATACATCAAATCTCCAAATTTTGACTAATTCCCACATTTTTTTAAAGTTTCGACAAAATCTCCTTTGTAATTGGGCCTATCCACTTGTCAAAGAATCGCCAAAACCATCCTAATAACACATTTACAAATCAATAATGCATCATCACAAATTAATAATAAAATTTTCAAAATGACCTGCAATACATTAACAAAACTGGCATCTGTCGCGCCCCCCCTTTTCTCGCAAAATCAGGTTTATGACATTTTGGTTGGGACAAATCTTTCCTTTTGGAAAAGGGGTTTGCATTTTTTAATAGTCACCACCTAAAGATTTAAGGTGTGTTAGGGAACCTATAGGGTTCATTTATAACTATGTTTGGTAACCGGAGACGGGGTAAGGGCTTGAAATTATCCTAAGGAGAAGGTGTTAGGCACCCCTCAGGATCCACTAGTGTGGTTCCCGGCCAAATAGTTTTTGTGAATTTGTACAATTAGCATATAAACAAGTATGAGTCAAATAGTAGGGGATTTAAGTTTAAATACACAAGTGTTTGAAAACAAAAGGCAAGATATTGAAAAGAATTACAATCTAAGCATATTTGGGAATGTAAGGGGGTATCCTTGGTTTGTTTATAATATGGATCACATTAATACAATACCCGATATGACATTCCTCAAAGAGGGGCTACACGTGGTATTAACGCATCGGTCATCACATCCATATCTATCTTTTCCAGCCCCGGTAATTAAAGTGAGGGTTGGCCTTGACCCCTATTGCATGTTGTTACCCGTACATTCCTATCAGTCTCGGAGGAATTTAGGACTCTTTTCCTATAAGAAGGGGGTTCTAGGTAGACCCTTAAGTTTAAAGGTAAAATACTAAAGCGACATATAACAAACAAGTAGGACTTCAATTAAAGGGAGCATGGAAGACAAATGAAAGGCTCAGATATACCTCCACACACAGTACATATAAACAGCACGACTCATACACAATTAAGGTCTAAATTCAGATCCTAATCATGGTATCTAAGTAATAACAACAGAGTCAGAATTATTATATGACTCAGAGAAGAAGTCATAATCAAGATTGCCTACTGATTTTAACATGCTGACAATTAAACATTAATCATAAAGATGGTTCTAGTTTTATTTTTAAGTTGATTACCTAAGACTTGCCTAAGCGTAAAATAATATGTGGCAATTACCAGAATTGTTAAAACAGTTTGGAAGTTATTTTACCTAAAGCATGATGTTCTAAGTGTTGCAAAGACATGCAGGGATTGTGACCAGTTTCACTTAAACAGGATAGTCAAACATGGGGCTGTTTTATGTCCTTTTTCACGCATTAGTAGTTTAACTAGGTGCGACTGAGCGAGTGTGAACTAGATCCTAAAAAAGGGTATCTAAAGTGCACATATGAAAAATGCAGAATGATTGTAGAATTCCTAAAGCATGATTTCTAAATGCCCAAAGAGTTACAATATGACTTCAAGACGTGCAGGAGCAACAGTTTTATGTTGATGCTGTTATTTAGCCTAAAGCAGGATTTCTACGTGGTAAAATGATGCCAAATGAGATGTTGAAATAGTAAACCTAATAACATAGTATCTAATGCACTCCATGTTTTGAATGGATTGATCTTACACATGGATTCTAATGCACATATAGAAAATGTAAACCTAAGACATGGTTTATACACATTGATATTGATAGCATATATAACTATCCTCCCCTTTTCACTAGCCAACCCCAATATTTGTTTAGAACAGATTATTATAGACCAATACTGAAATGAATTGCATAAGTAGAAAAGAAAATAAAAAGTTACACTATAGAGAGCCTGAAAACAGGCCCAGATTTCCAGCACCTGATTAGGACTTCCTCTTTGAGTTATGTAATAAGTCACCTCAAATGCCAAGATTGTTTCATATCCTTTCTCATATCTGGGTGTGTCAGAGTTCCCTAAGGACTCAAGGGATCCCGGGTAGTGCTCACACCCAGATTTCATAGCCAAGACAGAGTAAGTGCAGTGTGGAAAGGCCAGCTTTAGTGTGTCCTAGTTCAAAGGGAGCTCAAGGGTCCCAAGGCAAGGCTCACACAAAAGTGGCAGAAATTAGTGGTCTAAGAGTAGCATGAGAGTGCTTGACATAGTTTTGAGAAGATTTAAGCAGGACAACAGTTTGAAAAGGGACTTGTTTGAAATAAATTCTGTAAACACAACATGGGGAGTTGTTTAATAGGACAGTTAAGAAAAGAGAGTAGAGTAACATGCAATAGTCCAAACACAACACCTAAAATAGGTTCACACATAATCAAGGAACATAGGACCAAGGTAGTTTTAGCAGTCACCAATAGGGGTAGTGGGGTTTGGGGACACATAGGTTACATAAGTAAACACATAGTTGCAGGAGTGCTCAAGTATAGAATCAGCAATATGCTGAAGAGTTAAAGAACACATAATCATGTAATTTGAGGAGAGACAACTATTTTTTGCACAGAGTGTTTCATGCTAGAAATCAAAGTAAGCACAAGTAAAGAAGGGCCACATTGGGGTATATTAGGAAGGGGAATAACAATTTTATAAACATGATAAGTCTAAGGGAGGGGAGACATTCAGAAGCATGCTGATGAAGTAAACATATCAATTACAAGTTGAATCAACAGAACCATAGGTGAAAACATATTATAAACAAGATGAAATGAAGCAGTAAAAGAAACACATTATTTTGAAACTTGAATTGAAATCAGAACATACTAGTAAATAAGTAAACGCAAAGTGGGGGGGGGGGGCAAGAGAGTAGAGTTATCAGCCTCAGCTTGTAGCCGGCTGACTTAGAACAATAGCACATAACCAGAGAAAAGAGAGAGCAGAAGAATGTTTTCTTTTTGTGTGAGAGAGGGTTTTGAACTACTGTGTTCGTGTCTGTGTATGTTAATGAGAGAGCATATATATAGTAGTTTAATAGCAAGGAAAAATAAGGTAAAGGGAATCAACCCTTCTGCAATTAAGGAAGCCACAGAATCAATTATATATAAGTTAGTATAATTTTTCCTTAATTAACGGTAATCAACCAACGGTAAAGGCAGAACACTTTTAAGGAAAGAAAATCAACGAGCAATAAGATGTAAATTGACAGATGTTTAATTAAGGAAATGATCGGTAAAGAATCAGTAAATATCATAACTAATCAAACAAGGTAAGAAAGTGGCTCAAGATTGTAAATATGGAAATAGTCAGGAATGGGTCTTAACAAAACAAACTGATAAGTCAAGAATCCAAATCAATCACTGATTTAAGGGGAAAAGTATAGGTTTACCAGAAAAAGGTAAAAAATGAACATAGGCATATAGGATCAGTAGAAGAGTCGAACCAAGAGCATCAGTAGAGGCACATTAGGATCAAAAGACATCGAATTAGGATAAGAAGGATCATAGAAACCAAAGCATAGTACAAATTCAGTACCCAAGTAACCTAGACAAACTCAAAAACCAAACAATAATGTCGAGAAATTAGGGCTTTTAGCATAAACAAGTCAGGTTTAAAGCAATCTTCATGAAATCGGTCAAAACACACACGAAACATAAGATTAAACACATAAAATCATTAAACATTTTGGAGAAAAAAAATTCCAGGAAACCATAGTCATAGAAGTCAAAAACCTGAAGTATTATAGTATTTAAAATTGGTCAGTAGTATAGGGATAAAAGAAACTTAAAGAAAAATCAAAGAAAATCGAAAATATTTTTAAGTATGCAGAGATTCAAGCAGTAGAGAGCAAAGGACCCAAGATATAGTGCTAAAATCGATCAACAGTAAAGAAACAAGAGATTTTTAAAGAAAAGTCATTGACTAACTTAGAATCCTTCTAGATCTACAAAGATCAGACAAATTCATGGCCAAAGATTAGGGTTCTTAGGAGAAAGGGGAGGGGTAAAGAGAACCTAGTTTTGAACCAGGGTTATGAACTATGGAAATTCAATAGAAATCACTCGCAAACAATGGATGAACCCTTGAAAAGCTTTGAACGAGATCTGGACGAGATCTCTTCAAGGTTCTTCCACAAAAATCAAGTAATCGAACAACCAAGGGGATGAGAGACAAGTAGAGGCTTCGTACAGCCATATGATGCCATAGATCGGACAGGGATTCCAAGGTTTGGGGTTGATTTTGGGTGACATCAATTAAGGTTAGGGGTTGGTTTCAGAGAGAACTAGAGAGGAAGGGATTCAAGGGCGGTTGTGTGTGAGAAATGGTTAGAGTTTAGGGGTCGTTTGAAACTAAAAAAGGAAAGGGTGGACTGTGGCCGTTGATCTCTGTGATCAACGGCCGAGATTGAAAGAGTTTTATGGGTATTAGGTTTGGGTTGGGTATATTTGGTTAAAATTGGGTTGGGTATTGGGTCACATTAGGACCAGAATTAAAATAAAAATAGGGCCAAATTTTAAATAGCTACTTTTAATAACTAAATAATTTATATAAAATAACAAATGAGTACCAAAAATATCCTTGGGTACTAAAATAATTTAAAATAGTTATTTAATATTTTTAAAATATAAAAGATCATTTTGTGCATAAATAATGCAATTATACATTAGTATGAGCTATTTTTCTAAAAATATGCAATTTAGCTTAAAAACGTAAATATAATTACGAAAAAATACACAAAAAGACTTAAACGCTATTTTGGCATAAATAATGAATTTGGATGGCTAAATCATCATAAAAGTAATTTGAAGGATAATTACTGAATATTTATATAATAAAAAGAGGAGAAATAAATTGATTTGGAGCTTTTAAAATTGTAGAAAAATTATAAAAATACTTATGCATGCTTATACTGCATATGTACTATATTGAAAGTAGATATATGTATTAAAAATATGTGAGAGAAAAAATTGGGTACCATAGAATCTCAACAAGAATTGTACATATTTGAATCATAACACAAAGAAATTACCTTTCGATCCACAATCATTTGCTATCAAAACAAGTCAAAACATTTTCTTCGGACAAAACTTTCGGCATTCAAGGTGACCTTCTCAGCTTATATACTTTGCCATAACACATTCTGAAAACAATCTCAACTCCTAGACTTATCTAACAAGAATGACCAATAGATATCTCTCATAAGCTAACTATCCATTAACTTCTCCTTCAATAATTTCCATTGGAATGATACACAAAGGATTTCTAATTACCTCCTTCGACATAGACACATGAAACATCATGTACACGGAGGAAAATAATAGGGAAAACATCATACTCATAGTTTGGCATATTCCCTTCAAAATTTCGTAAGGCCTAATGTGACTACACTTATTTCACCTTCATTATCAATTCACATAACATCTGCAGGGAGAAAATATTAAGAATAACTCATTAACTTTCTTCAACTCTAAATCCCTACGCCGAACACCCAAACTAAACCTTTGGGGGCCTCTATACTCTAAGATGTCCCATCATAAATTGACCATAAAATTTTCCTATTGAATATATTTGAATCACGAGGTGATGCTTCTTCTTTGACAAATTTGAACTTTCAACTCCCTGTAAATCTAATACAAGGAGGAACAACGGAGTTCGAGATTTGGTTGGAATTGTTCAAATATCCATCATCGTGCTGAGCAGAGTATTTCGTGAGGTTATATATCCTTAAAGACATGATTAATCATTGTGATGACATTATTAATTCAACAATCGAGTCATAGAGTTTCCTTGTAGGCATTGATAATGTGGGAACCATGTATATGATCTTAAGATGTAAAAGAAGTGAGCCATTTTATACGTGTGACATCTGGGAGGCATAATCGGAAGAATAAAGATATTAGCGTCAATTATTCTTAGAAGACTATGAGTCATGAAAAGGACAACAATAATTGCTTCATTCCATATGTGCCTTGTTACGTAATAGTAGGCCTCAAGGAGAAATAGCTAAGTACGTGACACTATTCATCTTATGGAATGTAGGAAAAATCTATTTAACTCGAAATGAGAATATTCTAGAAACTTGAATATGATATGGGTTTCAAAATACATGAAGTTTTATTACACTCTTAACAGTATTGACACAAGAAATCTATGCCATAAACCCATGAGGTTGAATAAGAAGTTGGACACTTGCAAGACTATGATCATTCTGACAGCTCAACCCCTTACCAATAGTTGATACTATACGAGAGGACTAGAGACACGATGAACTTGACTTATAAATCAATATGCTCTCATGTTACTAGAAGGTGAAAAGGATTCATGATAATATACACAAAGGATCAAAGTGATTGTTTGAACCATAGGAGCCTTATACACCAAAGAGAAAAAAAGTGGCTCAAGAAGGATCTCAATACCAGGATGCTTTACATTAAATTTGATACCACATAGGTAAATATTATGGTGGTACGTGCATATGCACAAGTGAGCATATGTTAACCATTCAAATCAAAATGTTCTGTAAGAAATTCATCAGGTATAGTGCCTTGTTGAGGATTTAGGGAAGCTGAGGGATGTATTAATCCTAGAGTTATAACTCAATTCAAGAAAATAATTGTAGAGCTTAATTCCACAAGAGGTTGAAAATAAGAGAATTTGTGATAGAGTGGCTTCACGAATAATGCGTCTCGTTCAGAAAGTAAGTACATGCAATGTTTTGTAATTCAACGTTTTGGTTAAGACCATATTTATGTAGACCCTTCAATATGGATGTACATATACAAGAAGAAAAATAATGTAGTTTTCACGATAAGGTAGCAAGGAATGACTTGCTTGGTGATTTTTAATTGACTGGGCAAAACTTATTGATGCCCCTCTACTCCATATCCATAACATGCATTGGTCATTCCCCCCTTTGGGACATTCATCCTCGAATGTTGACTAATGCTCTTATAATTTTTATAACTTATAGCTCTTGTGAATAACTCAATACTCCCCTTGCCATTTAGGCAGTTGTTCTGTGAATAAATCCAAATGTCAGGGCATCCCCCCTTTAGGCCTTTTTTCCCACGCCATGACTTGTGATCGAATACCTTCCAATCTCATAACTGCTGCTACCTTTTTATTATGCAGCCTCTATGATACTGGCCTTGTAAGTGTTCCTATGTGAATCTTCTCTTATGTTCCTATGTGAATCTTCTCTTATTTTTCCTCCAAGTTTTAGCCAATCTTTGGGCCTTACTTTGTAAAAATATACAAGGCTTAATAGGATGCCTCTCTGGACATCTATAGGTGTCCTAAAGATCTTCGCTCGGTACTTTGTAGAACTTGCGAATATGGCTATATCTTATTTCATCGACTTGGTTATCCATTTGTATGGCTTTACTTCATCTACGTAGGTCACACTATACCATAGTCCTTACTTCGATTTATCGTTAATGAGCTCTATAACCAACTCCAGGTTACTATTGTTGCTTATCCTTAAAACTGATGGTCTAATCTCATCTCATACCGATGAACTTTTATCCATCTATTGTTAATTCACCTAAATGTTGATCCATCATTTACCACTGATAACTTGATCTCTTATCATAACATGGCCGCTAGGGCTCGCGTCTTATCCGGGGCATCAGGAATAATTAGGTTGATCCTAGGGGTGATACTATACTTCCATAACCGCACTTTATAGAATCCCAATGTGACTCACCTTATATAGGTATTTTATCCCCTTACAATTGATGCAATCCTCTTCAAGTCATTACTCAATTGAAGGCCCAAACGTTATTATTTATATATCACAATTATGCCCTTATTCCATTACCAGGGCAGTATTCCATCTCTTCTGAATGCTACTAGTGTTAGACTCTTTTGAGTTCATTCTGGCTATACTGAGCCTTCTATAACTTAAAGAATCCACCAGCTCTCTTATTTTCATGAGCTTAATCCCAATAACATATCCATTCTTGTCACCTTTTCACTTACATTTTCTTATCCTTACTTCTGCTTTCCTAAAACATTGTCGCTCTACCATACTTTAGCTTGCTACCTACACATATCTATTCATACTTGCTTGCAACCTTCCTTCAACTTTCTTATACCATAGATTTCCTTATGTTATTCTGGAACATCAAGCGAGACATCACATCATCTCTAACTCTTCTTTATTCTCCTAAATAGAGCTCTCGTTACCTAGAAACCATAGGCTGGAAGATTATGCCACTGATGACGCTGTTATCATTCCTGGATACTAAATCCCAATGTTTCTAGTCTTTTACCTGAAGTATGGACCACTCTCATCCTTCTATACTTGAGTATTTCGTACGTTGTTTACTTTTACCTTACTTGCCTCACATTCTTCTATTTCTTTCATAACCTCCTTCACACATAGGTATAAATCACATCCACCATTTGAAGCTTTATTATAATACTTGCACCTTTGGTGCCTATACACTCCTGTGGGAGCTCCATACTGAATTCTTATTAGGCTGGTAGTTTTCTAACTGGCTCTATCATAGAGTCATTATAGAACATGGTTACTGTACTATTTCTCTTATACTTCTGATATTACGAGTGATTCTATAATGTTCTCAATCATGATGTTTGAAACTTTTTGGGTCCAATAAGTAGACTCATAATTTACTTAGTTGATGCAACTCTGTAGTCTTCTCTTTCTTCTGATTGGCCTTTATGTTGGCTTAAGTTATCTCCCGATCTGTGGTTCTGGTATTAGTTATTCTGCTTAGCCTTTCATGGGCACTAAGGAATATGCATGATACAATCCTTTAACAATTTAATCTTTCGTCTAAGTCCTGGGCTCAATTATGTCTTTTAACGTATCCCAGAATCTTCTATGGTTGTATATGATGCATGTATAAAGCTCCGAACCCTTAAGTGTATTCATAACGTAACCTATTCTAGATCATTGATCAAATAATTTCTTTCATTCCATCTTAGATTTCTTTCAACGTAAGCTATTACTTTTCCTGGTCTTTTTGCCCCTTGTTATGTCCATACTAAGCTTATCTTAATGCCCACATTTTCAAGAGTATTCATACAACTCATATGATCTCGAATATTACTTTTAATTCTTACTTCCCGTTCATTAGCCACGGTAGGTGCCACTTTCCTTTGGAGTGCTTACAATGTTGTTGCGAGACTGTTGTTACATGACCATTTCCTCTGTAGGTCGTTGTTCTTAGGCTGAAGCCTTCTTCCTTATCTACTCAGCTAGTCTTTCGTTGTAGTACTTAGGGATAAGCCTTGACACTCGTATAGTTGTGAGCTTATTACTGACCCTTTTGATATCCGTCCTTGCCTATAGTCATCTGTAGTTGCTTACCTCTATGCCTTTGTGCTTGTAGGGTTGCTCCTGAACTGATATTTTGACTGTCTTCCTAGTGGCATTTTCTTTTATCCCCATAACACTCGTATGGTAATTTTAACTAACCCGACTCCTATTTGAATATATCTTAAGTATTATAATGATATTATTGTGGGGCCGAATTCCCCATATTGGGATTTACTACATTTATCTTGCATGATCTACTAATTTGTCTGTATCCTCTTATCTAGTCATGACTAGGCTCTTCTTAAATCAACCACTAATTACTCGTCGGCCATTCTCATATCCATATTCCGTGTAATCTTTCTTGGGTTATTTGCTTGTCTTAACTTACCTCACGTAATGAATCCTTATCTATCAATAACATCCCAGGCAAGAACCCTTACTTCCTTTTTTTTATGTCGTGCTTACATAACTTTCTGGAATCATAGCATGTCTGTAACATTTGGATAAGTCCAATCTCATCCCTTTCTCATTTTTACCACATTCTTCCTTTATCATTCCATATTCCTCGCTTTAGGGGGGCACTAAGACTTGGAGCTATGACGACTGCCTATAGATGTTTTTCCTCTTCATCTTTGGCGTCCTTTCACATCACCAATTACCCTTACTCACCTTGCGGTAATACTTCTATACCAAGGATAATAAAATTTCTTACTCGTGATGGTGACACTTAGTGTAACTGACACATACAGTCCCTTAAGCTTTACTTTGCTTATATTTCTTGTTTTAGAGAAATGTCTCCCTGAATGACCATTCTCTTAATTCATCATGGATCTTCTTCTGTTGTCCATTCTGTTATTACTGGAATGCAATCTGAAATTCTTATGATGCTGGCTATTATCAAATCACTCAGTTCCTAACTCATGTTTAGTTTATCTTGCTCACCAATCCGTACTGATTTCTATTATTTTGGGGTCTAGCTTTTCCTTCTATCAGTCGTGTTAGAGTCGCAAACTTATTCCTCGAAATGAGGATATGCTTGTATGGCCTATACTCTTTTGTTGTCTTAAGTCCCATCACCTTTCATCGTTTTCTTCATTTGACTATAGATTCTGGAACACTCTTCCGTTGTCATCCATGTATCACATCTCACTCATAACTCTTCCTTATCTCTCTTCTCATAACTCTTCTAATACTTCTTCCTATCCATTTCTTGTGAAAAGTTGAACACGACATTCTTTCTCTTTTATCTCTCCTTGCTTCATTCATCGGCTATTCGTGTTGCTCCACATCCTCGCTATACTAAAGACGAGAGTGACACTAAGGTAATATTTGTCCCTTCCAGGATTTCAGTGCCTATCTTTGTAGTACTCATATCTAGCTGTACTATTTTAGAGTGCAACATCTGGGTATCTCACGAGGAGATGTATTAGCACATTTGCAATATTCTTCGAAAATGTCAGCTAGTGCAAACAATTTATCCATAATTTTGGGTTATTCTAACCCCAGCCGGATCCTGATATCTCTTCCTCCTCTTATACTACTTCTGTTAACCTACATAGGGCGTAACTAGAATGGGTGTGACCAATTGTACATACATCTGTTACTATTGAAGGTAAATCAAAATGCTTATATTCCTTTGCTTGAACTCTAAGTACTGATAATCTTCATTAACTCGGCACCTCGTACCCTTCTTCATCTTGCTTCTTTTACTTGTTGAAACTTGTATCTATCTTCTGAATCTCTCATTATCTTTCACCATAAAGGTGGATAAATATTATTTCCTTAAGGTTCCTTATCAAGAGTCTTTCATCTCTTAGTGTACACATGATCTGCTGAATACCTCATATTTATCCATCATAAGCATGATGCAAAAAATTGAGTTCCTGTGACTCAAATCTTCCACAACTACATCTCTTACCAACCGTCTTTTTGGATGTAGGCATCATTGTATTACAAATAAGATAGAGTTTAGGAAATTTAGGTCTTACAACTGAGCTCTACCATACGATCTCCAGTAAGAAGAAAGAGTGACAGTCCTAAAAACTATATAGCCCCCTATTTATAAGTGTGGTGCAAGACATACCCAAAAACAAGATTCTACTAGACACGACTTGTAGATTCCCTAGGACAGAACCTGGCTCTGATACCACTTTTGTCATGACCCAAACGATGGGTCATGATGGCACCCGGTACCTTACTCAAACGAGTACCAACATAACAAATCCTTTCATTTCATACTATCATATATAATTAAGTCGGAAGGCTGTCGTGAGATAAGTAGAATACAACATGTGATACCAGCTTATATATAAGACATACGGGCCTATAAGGTCAAAATAACCACTCGTATACTGAACATAGGCCGACAAGGCCATACAATCTTTTACGTCCATGACATCTGTCTGCAAGACTCTAAGAATACATTATTTTCATAAATGTCAATGCACATCTAAATCAACCAACCAAACAAGCAACTCCGAAGAAAATAGAGCGCACCAATATCTTTTGTTGAGTTGATAGCCTACTTGGAGGTCTCTCGACCTGTTTATCGGGACCTGCGGGCATGAAACACAGCGTCCCCATACAAAAGGGACGTTAGTACAAATAATATACCCAGTATGTAAGGCACCTAAATAAGTACATAACAGACATGGAAGAGATATAGAATAAATGACTCAACCTATATGTCTGGATAATTCTGTAATTCATGAAATAATTATAGTGTCATGCATATGTGTATGAATGTCATGTTGTCATAGGTACATGTTTCATAATATCATCAGGCCTCTGAGGGCATCCCCTCATATCATCTCGGCCACTGTGGGCAAAATCATCAACGTATACTAGCTGATCAGGTGGTGGTTCATATATGACGTTGTAACGCTTTCCTATATCTCATATACATATATATACATATAAATATGCGTATGTAACGCCATCTGATCATGGGTCAATGCACATGTATAAATGCATAAAATGCATAAGAAATATGTTAATAAGATTTCCTCGAATTGCCTTAAAAATCAATATGTCTTTCGGATAAACTTTATCATATACATATTTTTCTGAGACCCATGAACAGAAGATATAATAATAATTCACATAGGGAATAAAGAATATAGACACCCCTAGTATTTCTATGAATAGAGTCATTTATGAAAGTTGCGTATTTCGCTCGTTTCATTTGTACCATATGGATCATGCAAAAAAGAAAGAAGGGACGGGCTTAACATACATAGAGTAGGAAAAATCTGTATGATGTTCTTGGAAAAGGTTGCACCGTACTCCTTTAGAATCGCAAAATTTTACGTTTCTAAGTTTCTAATAATTCTTATTGGAATCGATTTGGTCGGAAGAATTTTGCTCGAAAACATCGTAGGAAATAACATTCTGGTTGGTACAAACTTATAGGAATTTGGTTAGAATTTTCGTTTGTAAGGAGCCAAGTCTCTCATCTGATAGTAGTCCTTATATTTAGAATGATAGGGATGAAGAGTTTTGTACATTACTTATAAGTCTTGGTATTTTAATTATGAGAAAATGAGGTGTCTTGACACATTACTTGCCAACTAATCAAAACAAGCTAATAGTCATGTTCTTAAGAAAGGGATTGCTGCCACGTTTTTTGGGGTGTGGGAATTTTGATCTTTATCCAACAATTATTTAATTTGATTAGGTAATATCCCGCTACCCGACAATTAACTAATTATTCACTTAATTAAGAATTGTCTCATATTACTTAAAATTTTGCTTATTTTTGATACACTTTATGCATCCTACTATCATGATCATATAGTACCTTATATGGTACTAGTTCATAAATATCGGGTATTAATGCTTGGCCCAAATTTTATCCCAACATGTCAAATTTGGACAAAAATTTATTTTCTTTGACTTGCTTCCCCTTTCTCCTTCACAAATTTACTCACCAATTTATTGAAATAACATAATTCCTATAATCTCCAAATAATATTTTCGTTGGACTGATGTCAATGACTCGTCTCACTAACCAAATATTTACCCTTTTTTCATACATCATGAACATTCACCTGAATCTTTCTCCTTCATGGCGGGTGTAACAATCTCTATATCGGGTTTTTGTGTAGGCCTTTGTAATTTCCTAAGCCTTCCGCCCCTAACTCGTTATTGAGCATACTCACACTCGATGCAAAATGTGCCTTACTGCATATTGGACAGACCGGGATAGGTATACCCAACTTAGAACATTTGTTCTTCTTGTGCCCTCTCATTCCAAAACCATAACATATTTCAAAGGTGACACAATATAACCCTATTAGTGCTTCTTACAAATCAAACATTCCAGCTTATCGGTACCAACAACCCTCTTTCGTTTCATAGGTGCTCTCACCACATGATCGTGGAATGGTGACATTACTGGGAACATGAACACTGCCCCTATATATTGGTTATTTAAATCCCTCCTCGTTGACTCAAACTCGTAGGTTACTCATATGGAAAATGAGACATGACGAGGAGATTAGAATCATATATTGAGCTTTATCGCACGATAAGGAGTATCAAAGAAGTGAGAAATTCCTAAATGCCCAAGTAGCCTCTCCCTTATAGATGTGGTCGACAACACAGAGATAAGAAGGACTAGACACGACTTCGAGATATCCTAGGACACTTTAAAACCTTAGGCTCTGATACCAAGTTTGTCACGACCCAATGCTGAGCAGGGCGACCAGCTCTCAACCGAGTAAACCTGACTGAGAAAGACTGTTAGATTTCATTCTACCTAAATTCATCTTTGAATAAAAAGGATATGTACTCCATTAAACATGATCTGAAAATATTTCATTAACGACTTCCATTTCATTACCATTAGCAAGTTCGTTCATAATTTCCAAAATATTACAAGTTTATAGATATGATAACAAACGTGTTTGTCAATACCAACATTTCTAGTTTTGACAGCCACATCAACAACCACCCACAACCTGTCTACAGGGCCTCTAACTACAACTAAAGAGTAATATGGAAATGCCGATAATAAGGCTCCAACTATACCTCAAAATACAAAGTACATAAGAAACAAAAGATATAGGACCCCGAGATGAAGTGGGGCTCACCAAGTTAGTTGAAAAGAGTATATTGCTAGCACTGATCGATGTCTCCTACTGTGGAACCACATGTATCAATTAAAGATACAATGCATCCGGCAAAAGGGATATTAGTGTCGTCGAATAGCATTAGTATGCAAGCTAAACGCTATCTCAACAGAATGAATAGTAATACAAGGGTAATAGTCAAGAATGTAATATGAGCATCAAATAACACTAAAACATTAAGTTAAGGATCACATAGATTTTCAAGCCAATTTCCATGTTATTGGGTTGGTGATCTTTAGTGCCGATATGCCACAATTCACAATACCACCGTGTTCTTACACGGGGTTCGATCTCGACCCGATCAGCTAGGTCATCTCATTTGAGACATCAACCATATCATAATTCCAATCACGATTTCCAGCACAGCTACCACCATATGTATAACATGGCATCCTATCACGGCTCGATCAGCTAGGCCATCTCATAAGAGACATCAACCATATTCTATCTACGAAATCATATTTTTTTTATAGTTGATTCAAGGCTCATTTTGTATTTTTAATCGCCTTCCCTCATCTCACTGATACTACTAGCCACGATCATAACTTAAATTCTTGGCACATTGGCCCCACCCTATATCCCCAATTCACTTATTTCATTTTCAAGCATTTTTATAGAGTATTATCCAAGACATTTTCAATCAAGACTTTAGGTACACATAGGAGTAATTATGAGTCTTAAATACATTGATTTTTTTCTCACACAAGTTGGCATACTATCTTTTATTTGTAACACGGCTCAAGCCATAACATTTTAATATACAACCCATACTTTGAATATATATCTTTGGACATAAGGCTCATTTTGGAATTGTCAAATTCATAGGTAATAACCCGAAATATAGAAATTAGGAATTTTGAGCTAACCATACTTGAACTTATGGAAACATTTATGGAATTTGATTCTAGGAGAGAAAGTTTAGCCAACATAACTTGTTTAAGCTTTTCTTAAGTTACTGTAGTGTTCCGAAAATTCTAGCAATCCCAACCTCTTAGATGAAGATCTTTTTATTGGTTTCCTTGTTTCTTGAAGATTGATGCAAGATTGAATGATTAGAGTGTTAGTCTCTTACTTCTCTCTCTAAAATGCTCTCCCCTCTCTAAAATTCTTAGAAAATCACCCCAAAATATGTCCCAAAACCTATTTATGAAAATGGGGTCGGGTTATGAAAATAGAAAAATAAGCCTCCGAAATCAGGTCTGCGATCGCAGAATAGATATGCGGGTCGCGGAATGCATCCCAAAACTAGTGCCCAGAACTGGGCAACACAGGGCCATTCTATGATCATTTTGCAGTCACAGAACACTTCTGCGGATTGCAGAATGAATCTACGATCGTAGAATTTACCACAGGATTGTATTTTTCCAGCCTTTGGTAATTTGGTCATAACCTCTTGTAGGGGTGTCCAAATGACGAACGATTTAAAGTATTTGAAACTAGACTCGGAGTTCTTTCATTTGATAGCTTGTGAATCACATAACACCTTATATAAATGTATATATGCTCAACCAAAGTGGGGTCTTGTGCGCACTTATTTAAAATTTTAGTCTATCATATAATTTTCCAACTTGGCTTAGTCTTAGGCATTTCTTTAGACCTCAAATCACTTATAATATGTCCCATAGACTTATTAACATATCCAACTGGTATTCATCGTATTAATAGTCCTTGTTTGCACATAAAATAATATAAATAGCCAACCTAGGCGCCACGAAATCATAAATTACTTAACAAATTTTTTTCGGGGACTTACCGAATATTAATCATCGGCTCTTCATGATCGTTCCTCTTTTTTAGAATTGTAGGGCTGTAAATTTAGAATTTCGCCCGATTCTAAGATTTTTGTGTGCTATATTCTATGCCATTGCATGGGTCTAGGCATCTGGACCCGAATCGCCTTAATTTATGTCGGTCCATCAATAACGACCTATGTAACACTAGTCATCACTTTGCCATAACTGTTCCTTATTTTTTTAGCTTTTTAGTTATAAAATTTGAATTCCGCCAGATTTCTTCATTTTCGTGTGTTATATTGTGTCCTATAAGTATGGATCTAGCGACCTGTTGCTCCCAAACGCACACGCAAGTATACGTGGTCGACAAGTAATATAGGATTGTAAGTCCAGATATCGTACCCACAGGGACTTGTGATTAACTATCAACTAAATTAAACAAAATAATTAATCTATTCAAGCGATTTCTAACGTATGAATATTTAACTAAAATTAATCTAGAGTCACTAATTAATAGATTAAAGAAAACAAGTTGGCGAATTATAGAGATGAATTCAATATGTGTGAATATTCTAGAGCTATGAGTTAGCTAACAATCCTTTTGAGTTTTCCACTTAAATCGTCTAATTAATTTATCCGATTTATTGATTGACGGGGTTAATATTGCTCGTAGCCTTCTCCCGAAGTACAACTCGCATATTCAAGCTAACCTAACGCCTATATTCCTATGGAATTAGGATTAACAAGAACGCATTTATAATTCCCGTATAATAACCAAGCAAGGTGATTAGGTATATTCCTATCCTAACCGCAAATCTGCTCCCCCTAAGAGTTAAGATCTTGCTCTATTCAATCTTACATGCAATTTAGAATTCCCTCTCCCGAGTTCAACCCTAGATTCGTGGATAGTATTCAATTGGTGATCAAGCAATCAAATAATTAAGCGCAAGATTGAGTAAATAAACCAATATGATAAAATAATAAGAACAATTCAAGCTTAAAACCACAACGTTCATGTAGTATCCAAAACTCTAGAACTAACAAACTATGAAATTAAAGGAAGAGGAGAGAAGAAAAACTAGTTAGAAGCCTCCTCCAAGCGTGGTGTTTGTTCCTCCACGTGAATTCCCCTCCAAAAAATGTTAGATCCCTCCAAAATATGTTAGATATCCTCAAAAGTGGCGCCTCCTATGTATATATACCAAGTAGGATTGGGTCCAAACAATTATACCTTCTCCAATGTGAAAACTGACACTTTTTTTAAGGTTGACACGTGCGAGTTCGCGCATCTGGGCGCTAACTTCGCGCAATACTTCGCGCGTCTTGGCACACATTCTGCCTCCAGCTCTAATGCGCGCGACTTTGCGCATAACTTTGCGCGTTTTCACCCTTTTGCATTGTGAATTTGGAAAACCTCAAAACATAAAAGGTATATCCCTTTGAGTTAGCTTTCCAGCAATATATTATGGAGCCCAAATGGAGTTCTGAGTAAAACGTTATGTCTATTTTACTAAACAGTGCGCAATATGCCCACTGGATTCTTTGTTCGCTCTAACTATCATCCGTTGACCCCCAAACGCGATCCCGACTTAATTCCTTGAACTTTTACTCATATTTAAAAGCTCCAAATCACTTGAATTCATTCCATAATAGCTATATGGCTCGAAGTCACTCCTACAAAGCATAAAACACACAGTTAGTGCAAGACACTAGCGATTAAAGCGCAAACTCAATCAAAATGCAGTAAATTTGAGTGTAATAAGCGACTAAAATACACAATTATAGCCTATCATCAATACCCCATACTTAAACCATTGCTCGTACTCGAGCAATCAAACTACACTTTATATAGACGCAACCTTTTTAAACAATTCTCCTAACTCATCACACCAAGAATATTTAAAATAGATTAAGCACAAAAGCGTAACATCTTCACCTCAAGATTTGACTCACAAGTACCACGCATTATTCGCAACTCATCCACTTACTCTAACATAGAGGTCATTGAAATTACCTTTCCTTCATGAATCAAGTGCCCTCACACAACAAAAAAGAGTAGTTCCACACAATAAAATTTAAGAACACTTAGGAACTCAAGATTGAAAGAATTCACTCACTCTCAGAAATAACATTCATATGCCACAAAAGATGCACCATAAGCTTGCCCGTAGTGTACTACTCTACTAATCGAGCTCATTCAGTCTAGGATCAGGTAGGACTTTATTTGGTTGTAATATAGGCTGCGGGACGGGTAGGATACATTTAGATATAAGAGTGACTATGCCTCCCTAAGCACTTTAATACATACACTTTAACATTCAAAATCACACACTTATGTCAAACCATGACTTCACCTTTACATCAATATATATTAACTCCCAAATTATTTAAGCACAATTACATCAAGAGTCACCACTATCACAGAATATTTTCA
Organism: Nicotiana glauca; assembly: GCA_026770625.1. Lineage (NCBI taxonomy): Eukaryota > Viridiplantae > Streptophyta > Magnoliopsida > Solanales > Solanaceae > Nicotiana > Nicotiana glauca. Next base: position 80,284 of record MU692448.1, read on the forward strand.
CAGCAATACAACTTTTTTTTTCTTTTCAATTCATGTGGCTCTTACTTTTTCAAGACAATGTACCTTTCTTCTTATTTTATTAGTTCCACTCAAAAGTCAACCTATCCACCCCACACTTTAACTTTTACACAGTTCATAACAATTCAAGTGCTTATGAGAGGTGAAAAAGTTCAAATAGATGGTTAATTCAAACAAATAGGTAAGGCTTGTAATGTGGTTGCCAAAGAAACAAGATTACAGGCTCAAAGGGATTAACTATGATACATAACAATTAGGCGGATAAAATATTTATATGGGTCAACAAAGAAATGCCTATATCACTTCCAAGACTGAACAAAACTACCATTTCGCTTTGCAAACACACGGGGCAAGTTCTAGATATCAAATGCAATGCACAGAATAACCCAAAACCTTACACACACATGGCACATAACTCACTCGGGATTGGATTCATAGGCACTCTAGTCAAAGCAGTTAAGCAAAGTTAAGATAATACAATTTAAGGTACTTCTACAAGAGTCAAAAACTGAGCCTAAGCGTTACAACCAAAGTACTCACTATTCTCAAGGCATAACCAAGTCAAGAGATATTGCTTCAATTCAATTCACAACACCATGGCTTCTCTCCAAAAAAAATAAAACTACCTACACCCGGTTCAAACAAAACCCTTGGAAAAGAACCACGGCACAAAGAAAAACCAAGGGGGAATTGCTACACTACCTACAAAGAAAATCTTTTTGACCTTTTTCTTTAGACTTAAATCCCTCAAGAAAAATGTCTAGGAGATCCATCATCGGAAAAAGTCTATTTTTTTTTCTAAAAAAAAATTATTCAATTAAACTGGCACAACTAAAATAGCATAGAAAGTCACTCAGACAATCTCTTCACCCCATACTTAAAATTATGCAATGTCCTCAATGCGCACTATAAATAATAAGAGGGTAAAAGAGACTCCTTGGTAGGCCAAAGGCCGAAGAATTAGCAGCTCACGGGATACTCAGACTTCTCCCAGGTATGATCCTTTTTGTGGGTACCTCACACTCAGTTTCAACCACCTGCTCGCTTTAGCACATTCCTATTGGCTTTGACTCTATGCTCCTACTCCTACAAAATACAAAATAGTACTACAAAAAAAATAACACAATAAAATAAACCAAAGAAAAAAAATAGAATTGGGTTGCCTCCCAACAAGCGCTTGATTTAACGTCGCAGCACGACACCAACACTTTCATCACTTTTCCTTCCACTTTGAGGATATAAATTGCGCCCCCAATTTTGCATCATTTTTTCTATCATGTTCATGAAGCGGTAGTGTGAAAATAAAGGAACCAAGCAACAGATATCGCATCTTGCACTTCTTGGCCCTTAAGTGAGGAATGTCGTTTTGTCTTTTTGGTGTGGCAAATTTCAGAATATAAACACTTTATTCCTCATCTATTGAATCCTCCATATGCTTGAATGGATCAATTTCCATGTCACCAACCAAACACAATGTTGAAAAGTGTTTAGAATGAGGTCCAATATGCTCCAACTCAAAAATTGCATTATTTTTGACATCCTCAATTTTGCACTCTTCAACCTCGACAACATCAACAAAAGCATGGTCTAATGATTGGTATTATCGTTTTAGCTCCTCAATTTGGCCTAGAAGATCTTTTTCAGCTTCACACAACTCATCACTAAATTGTTGGGAGTTACACTCATCAACTTTTTCACTAAATTGAACCTCCAAGTCGTGAATAGAACTGCCAATTTGATCGATCTCTTGTCCTAGTTCAGCTCTTCCTTCTATAAACTGTTGCACCTCATTCCTAATTTTCTCACGGAAACCTCCATGTTCCTCTAATAATTTCCCGTGCATATCAAGAATGCGAACATCGTGTTCTACATTATCCCATTCGTTACTTCTATCAAACTCACAAGAATTATAAGAATCAACATAAGAAAGGATTGGAGTAGGATAACAACACTTAGGACAATTATTCCAATTTCTATCACAAATAGTACAAGATGGAGATGGTGCACACAACTCGGTGTTGAGAATATTTTTACAATATTACCACAAGTAAGGTCCTTTACAATATGGACAAGGATCACACAAACAAGAATACTTACTATCCCACCACTTTTCGTTCAATGATGCCATGTAAAAAAAATATATAATACTAACTACACTAGACTAAAATTAAAAACTTAAATAGATAATAAAAGTAAAAATTTAATCTAGTGAAATAGTTAATTTCTAAGTCCCCGACAACGGCGCCAAAAACTTATTGCTCCCAAACGCACACGCAAGTATACGTGGTCGACAAGTAATGTAGGATTGTAAGTCCAGATATCATACCCACAGGGACTTGTGATTAACTATCAACTAAATTAAACCAAACAATTAATCTATTCAAGCAATTTTCTAACGTATGAATATTTAACTAAAATTAATCTAGAGTCACTAATTAATAGATTAAATAAAATAAGTAGGCGAATTATAGAGACGAATTCAATATGTATGAATATTCTAGAGCTATGGTTTAGCTAATAATCCTTTTGAGTTTTCCACTTAAATCGTCTGATTAATTTATTCGGTTTATTGATTGACGAGGTTAATATTACCGTAGCCTTCTCACGAAGTACAAATCGCCTATTCAAGCTAACATAACGCCTATATTCCTATGGAATTAGGATTAACAAGAACACATTTATAATTCTCATATAATAACCAAGCAAGGCGATTAGGTATATTCCTATCCTAACCGCAAATCCACTCCCCCTAAGAGTTAAGATCTTGCTCTATTCAATCTTATATGCAAGCTAGAATTCCCTCTCCCGAGTTCAACCCTAGATTCGTAGATAGTATTCAATTGGTGATCAAGCAATCAAATAATTAAGCGCAAGATTGAATAAATAAACCAGTATGATAAAATAATAAGAACAATTCAAACATCAAACCATAACGTTTATGTAGCACCCATAACTCTAGAACTAATAAACTATGAAATTAAAGGAAGAGGAGAGAAGAAAAACTAGTTAGAAGCCTCCTCCAAGCGTGGTGTGTGTTCCTCCACGTGAATTCCCCTCCAAAAAATGTTAGATCCCTCCAAAATATGTTAGATATCCTCAAAAGTGGCGTCTTCTATGTATATATACCAAGCAGGATTGGGTCCAAACAATTATACCTTCTCCAATGTGAAAAAGGACACTTTTCCCGGGTTGACACGCTCGAGCTCGCGCATCTGGGCACTAACTTCGTTCAATACTTCGCGCGTCTTGGCACACATTCTACCTCCATCTCTAACGCACGCGACTTCGCGTATAACGTCGTGCGTTTTAACCCTGTTTCGTTGTGAATTTTGAAAAACGCAAAACATGAAATTTATAGCCCTTTTAGTTAGCTTTCCAACCATATATTATGGAGCCTAAAGGGAGTTCGGAGCAAAATGTTATTTCTATTTTACTAGACAGTGCGCAATATACCCACTGGATTCTTCGTTCGCTCTAACTATCATCCATTGACCCCCAAACGCGATCCCGGCTTAATTCGTTGAACTTTTACTCAGATTTAAAAGCTCCAAATCACTTGAATTCATTCCATAACGTCTATATAGCTCGAAAACACTCCTACAAGGCATAATACACACAGTTAGTGCAAGACACTAGCGATTAAAGTGCAAACTCAATCAAAGTGCCGTAAATTTGAGTGTAATAAGCGACTAAAATACACAATTATAGCCTATCATCACGACCGAACCCGGATCGCCTAGAATTTTTGTCGGCCTATAAAAAGGACCTAAGGAACATTAGTGATCATTGTTTGTTGGTATTTTAGTCTCGTAAAATAGGAATTCTGCATGATTTTCATATTTTTGTATGCTATGTAGCCCACGCCATTTGAATGGGTCCGGTGACCGGACGCGAATCGGCAAAAAAAATTTCAGCCCATCAAAAACAATTTAGTAGCATTAATCATCCTCTCTCATAACCATTCCTCATTTTTTTTTGCATTTTAAGGCCATAAAATTGGAATTCCGTCTGAATTCCAAATTTTTGTGTGCTATAGCCCACATCATCTACATAGATACGAGCGTCCGAACCTGAATTGCCTAAAGTTTTGTCGTCCCGTCAAAAATAACCTAAGGAACATTAGTCATCTCCTTGCCCGTATTGTTCCTTATTTTTTGGCATTTTTGGGCCATATAACTGGATTTTCGCCCGATTTCCACATTTTTACGTGCTATAGCCCACGCTGTCTACATGTTCCGGGCGTCAATACCCGAATCCCCTAAAATTTTGCCTCACTATTAAACACAAACTAAGAAATATTAGCCATAGATTCTCCATCACCGTTACTCATATTTTAGTATTTTAGGGCCATAAAACTAGAATTCTGCCCGATTCTTAGATTTTCATGTGTTATAGACCAACGCCGTCAGCATGGGTCCAAGTATACAGACCCGAATAGCCTAAAATTTTATCAGCCGATAAAAAATGACCTAAGGAACATTAGTCATAGCCTAGTCATGAACTTTTCTCGTTTTTGGCATTTTAGGACCATAAAACTGAAATTTTGCCCGATTCTAAGATTTTCGTGTGCATAGCCCGCGCCATTTGCATGGGTCAGGGCATCCAAACCCTAATTGCCTAAACTTTTTGGTGCTCCAAAAACACCCTAAGGAATATAAGTCATCATCTCGCCGTGACCGTTCCTTATTTTTTGGCATTTTAGGACCATAAAACTAGAATTTCACTTGATTCCTAGATTTTTGTGTGCTATAACCCTATCCATAAGCATGGTTTGGCTCATAAAAATAACCTAATGAATATTAGTCATCTCCTCGCCATAGTTGGTCCTTATTTTTTGGTATTTTAGGACTGTAAAACTGAAATTCCACCTGATTCTAAGATTTTCGTGTGCTATAGCCTATGACATTTACATGGGTCCAGGAATCCGGACGCGAATCACCTTAATTTATGTCGGCCCATCAATAACGACCTAAGTAACATTAGTCAGTACTTCTCTATGAACGTTCCTCATTTTTTTAGGGTTTTAGTTATAAAATTTGAATTCCACCTCCTCATTTTCGTATGCTACAACCCATGCCATCTGCATTGGTCCAAGTGTCCAAACCTAAATCACCTAAAAGATTTCCGGCCTATCAAAAATAATCTAAGGAATATTAGTCATCACATCGCTATGACCTTTCCTCCTTTTTTAGCATTTTAGGGCTATAAAACCGGTATTCCGCCCAATTCCCAAATTTTCATGTGCTATAGCTCACGCCATCTGCATGGGTCAAGACGACCGGACGCAAATAACCTAAAAAGTTTTCGGCCCATAAAAAGCGACCTAAGAAACTATTGTCATCTCCTCGCTATAATCGTTCCTTTTTAATGTATTTTAGGGCCATAAAACAGGATTTTCGCCCAATTCCCAGATGTTCATGTGTTATAGCTCATGCCACCTGCATGGGTTCGGGCGCTTGGACCCGAATCGCCTAAAATTTTGTCGCCCATCAAAAATGTGCGAAACCGTTCCTCATTATCTGCCTTTTTAGGGTCATAAAATTAGAATTTTGCTGCTTTCTAGATTTTCGTATGCTATTGTTCACGCCATCTACATAGGTCCAGGCGACAACACCCAAATTGCCTAAAACATTTTCCTCCCATAAAAAATTCCCTAAGGAAAATTAGTCATCTCATTGCCATGACCGTTCCTCAATTTTTTGCCATTTTAGGACCATAAAATAGGTATTTGCCCGTTTCGTTCATTGTATGCCCTAACATTGTAGACAGTATTGACATTATTAGTTTCCATGTCTTATTTTTCTTTTACTAAGGAAGGAATCAAAACGTATTTATAATAGATGAATGGATCAAAGCAATTACACAATTTTTGATGTCCCACGTTGGGCACCAAACTGTTTAACTGTAAAATAATACAATTGAATTTGTAATGTGATTTATATACAAGTGAATTGATTTAATCCAAAACTACAAAATGAATAAGAACAGAAATAAGATTATTAAATAAAATTAAAGAAAATACAAGCCTAGCCGAGTGTTTAACTTCTCCGATAGCATTGGCAAGAACCAAATTAATAATAAGATAAAGAAAACAATTTTGTGGCATGAGAGAAGATAATAGCTTTTTCCTACAGAATATTTCGTGTTTAAAATGAAAGCTAATTCTCTTATTTATAGCTCTATTCAGGGAGACAAGATCCTCAAATCAAGCTCCTCTTGAATGAGAATAAAACTGTCATTGATGGTTGCATGACGGTTGGCTATAAATGCAGACATTCTCTATAACGGTCACTCATTGAATGTTACCTGATGCTAATACTTTGAACCTTTGCCATCGACTACTTCATCTTCGGGACTCATCCAGCACTGGTCACATGCTGGCAACCGTTACTGACTATTTGCTGACTCGCATCTTACCCGTCTTCAGCTCCAGGTGTCATTTCTTCATTCGTCTAATTGTTACTAACCAATTTTACCGTATATAATTTTTGGCTTTGAGAAAAAGCACCACTCATTATCTATAAATAGAGCAACCTTGGAGAATTATTCTATGCTCATTGCCATTGATATAAGCCTTTGAACGACTTTAGCACATAAGAGTAGTTTTTGACAAAGCTTTTATCAAGAGAGAAGAGAGAAGAAAAAAGTGCTTGTTTTGCTGCATATTTTGTTCTAACCAGACAACTTCAAATCATATTTTCTTATTCGTTAACTGTTGGATCGGGCTGAAATTAAGTGTTCCCAACATTTCGTCTTTGATTTGAATGGTGCAGATCGGATTTGAAGGCCCGTAGCATCCGATTTTGAGACCCGAACAACAACTCCGTTTTTGTGACTTTTTCTCTTTATTTAATTGATTTGTTGTTGCTATTGTTGCTCTGTGTTTGACACTTGTTGTGTAGCCAATTTGGAGTACTTTTGTAATCTCGTATTGCTAAAGTGAAGCTTTTTTTTTTATCTTTGTGATCCTGTGATTTTTACTTTCAATTTGAAAAGTTTTTCACGTTAAAATTCAATATTTTTTATCTTCTTTATTTTCGAGTTTATCTCCACGTAAGAATAGCATGCATGTCACTAGTATTGCGGAAAACATAAAGCAACACTGTCGCATGAAAAGCCTAATGGAAAGAGAAAAGACAGAGTGTTGGATTCATTACCTCTTGTCAATTTCGGCACTGTATTTTTCTCCTAACACTATTATTAATAATTAAACAAAGGGTATATTTGTATGTGTTTCATTCTAAATGTGAGAAAATCTTTATATTTTGGTATTTGGTTCTCCTTGATTTCACTTTCAGTTTTCTTTTTTTGAGCATATATGTATTGCTTCTCCTTATAAAAGAAAAAGAAAACTGTACCAACGTTTTTGAAGAAGACACTAACGCCTCATTTGTTTGCACTTAATGGAGGTCTGAATCTTAATCATTCAGATCTCAGACATTAAGTGCGTTTGTTTTTAAAGTCTGAATCTTAATTATTCAGATCTTAATCATTAAGTATGTTTGTTTTTTTTACTTCACAACCACTTAATGGGTCTAAATAGGTCCGTATAATTAAGATCTATAACAGAGACTTAATTTCATTAAGATATTATCATATATTCATTATTAATTGTCGCCACCGCCTACCATTATCAACCACCATGACCTCCTCCACCACCACCACCACCTCCTCCTCCTCCTCCACCACCACCACCACCACCATAGTCAACCACCACCACCATGATCATCCTCAATTATAGTCGCCACCATTATCGACCACCACCATTCATCATCCCTATCACTCCGACCACCATCATTCTCACCCACATTCAACATTTATCCACCTCAACTACCACAACCAATCACTCAGTCACCATTAACAACCACAGCCGGCATCGCCCATCATTATAACCTACCACCACCTTCCTCACTCACAAACCATCGCCCGCCATTATTAACTATCACCACCCACCACCACCATCCTCAATCATAATCGTCACCATTACCAATCACTACTAGCTACTATCATGAACCACCATCATCAACAAAAACTTCCACCGCCTCTAGTCGGCATTCACCCGTTAGCCATCACCACCAACAATTGTCATATTTTAAAAAAGTTATATATTTTATTGATAGAATATTATATTAGTTAGTATTTCATTTGAATTTTATGTTTATTATTTTTCAAATAAAGATAAATTTTATGCATTCAGATGTTAAAAATCAAACAGTCTTAATTTTTAGTGTCCAGATCTTGATACACATCTTAATATATTCAGATGTGTATTTAGATTCGGATGTCTTAATCTTAATACACATCTTGATATTCAGATGTGTATTCAGATTCAGACGTCTTAATCTTAAAAAAAACAAATGAGGCCTGAGAGGCTTTAATTATTTTGACTTATTGCCTGTTCGTTCCAAACTTTTCCAAGACAAAAATACATTTTTTTTTTTTAAAAAGTATTTACTTTCAAAGCGTTTGGTAAAGGAAAAAAGTATTTTTGAGTAAAAACATAAGCAATTTTTTAGAAGCAGAAAAAAATAATTTCTCCCCAAAGTTTTTTTTGAAAAATGCTTTTATGAAAAATATAATTAGAAGCAATTTTAGAAGCTTGATCAAATATTAATTACTGTTTAACGATATTTTACAAACTGATTAACCAAACATAACCTGCTTTTTATCAAAAAAATTTCAATAAAATATATATTTCTAAAATAAGCTGATTTTAGAAGTTTGGTCGGTTATTAATTTGGTTAAAACTATGGCCCAGTCACTGGTCTCTGGCTCGTTCCCCCATGGGATTGTTGAGAAAGACATTTGTTGAGAAATTAAAACGAAGAGCTGAAGAAATTTGATAAGTTTGTCGGACAGTATCTATTGAGTATCTCACTCGTGACTTACCACTTTCTTCTTTACAACCCATGCTTTTCCTTCTAGTTTCCAAGCAAACGGTTCCCTGTTAGACTTTACCAGCAAAAACAAGAAACAAATTCCTGAATTTTCATTCTACCTTCCATTTGTTCCTCATTCCACCATCAGCAAGCATTTTAACTTCATCAAAACAAAGCAAGCAATATGGTCGGTTTTAATGAAGAGACTGAAATGCTTATAGAGCAACTTGTGACAGGACAACGGCAATTAGATGTGATCTCCATTTTTGGAATGCCAGGACTAGGTAAAACAACTTTGGCTAAGAAATTGTACGATCATGAAGCTATTTCAAATCGCTTCGATATTCGCTTGTGGTGTTGTTCTTCCCAATCTTATGATAAGAGGGCTCTCTTGTTTGAATTATTGGGTCATACTAGTGAGCTTGATCGTATTATTGGAAAAACAGGCGATGATGATCTAGCTGAGAAGCTCTACAGATATTTGAAGGGAAAAAGGTACCTTATTGTTGTGGATGATGTGTGGA
>MU692450.1:0-14298 GCA_026770625.1 Nicotiana glauca
TAATTCACCTGCCCTAAATGAACAAAACCACTCGTGCCTTATTAGTACTCTGACACCGCAGAACATGATCTCATATAGATACAAACAACCATCTTTCTTCTCTTTACACTGAGCATTCTTTATCAACAACAGCTCAAAACATCCTAATATTTCCTCACATTCACGAAAGCACCATATAACCTTTGTAAAAATTTTCCTTCACACGTGCCATCCTTGGCTCAATTTTTGCAACCAGAACTGATCCGCCATCCTCCCCGGAACGGAATCAACATCGCACATAACCATGCAATCAGCTGACCAACAACAACCTCCCCAACTTGGCCCGAAGCCATATATCAAGGCACTCTTAACAACTCATAACACTTCTACTCTAATGATGCTACAATGTTATAGTTAGATTAAACTCAAGTCATTTACAAGTTTTGTGAATACACAGATCACCTAGAACTGACATTCTCTGCAACCCTTGCATTCATTTCCACTTCAGCTGAGTCCACTTTCTTAAGCGTCCCAATTCCTCAATTACAACACATACCCTCCAATTACACATGAGATATTTTAACATACCCTCCAATTACACATGAGATATTTTAACATACACATAAGGATCATACCGCTCAAAAAACTGCTTCGACTCATGTCAATATTTCAACATACCTTCCACCATCATATACGTTACACAATCAATTAGTCTTTTTAAGTGTAAACTCATACCATTACATGAAAAGTACTTTACTTTACAACTAAGAGACATGAAAATATTCTTCACGCGCCCATAACTTGGGGCTACACAATAGATCGCAATAGGAAACAAACACTTAAGAACTCATCTATTATCCAGCAGACTTCTTCATCACTACCAAAATCACATAGATACACCTCGCAGTACTGACATACTCATCACATGGATATCCCACCGCCAGCCCGACTAATAAGAACATTATTGAACATATAAGTTCAAAACACTTGCTCACACAATCAGCACCTCGGTGCTCAAGCCATAGGCAAAGATCCGGCCTCAAGTCCTCCTGACTGGCAAAATATAAACTCACAGAGATTACATCTCGCCCCTCGATCAGGGAATCACAAGCCATCCAGGCACATATACTACTAAGCGCTCGCGTGCACATACAGATGTGTGGAAGGAATTTCAAGAATTATATCTCAAGCTGAATCAAGTACGCACGATAAGAATTCCAAGAAAATGAAGTTTTCCTAAAGGTTCTGCAGCCTCTCGAGGATAAATACAGATGTCTCCGTACCGATCCGCGAGACTCTACTAACCGGCTCAAGACTCATGAGGCCTAGTAACCTAGGCTCTGATACCAACTTGTCACGAACCCAATCCCGGTCGTGATGGCACCCAATACAACTGCTAGGAAAGCCCGACCATTTTACACTCTCAACCCTAGCATAAAGCTCAAAATCAGTTAATTGAATATCATTATTGACAATAAAGTTAAAATCTTAACTGATAGATAGAAACCAAACTGGACAATCTCCCAAAGACCTGGAGGTCATGAGTCTAGAGCCTCTAATAATACAGAGTAACAAGACTCCAATAATACAATTGTTCAAAACTGCGGAAATAATAATAAGGGAATGGGGAAAGAGTCGGGTCCTGCGAACGTCAGGCAGCTACCTCGACAACTCCAATAAAAACTCTGAAGCCGCAATTATCTCAGTTAAACTTCCAAAATCCCTGAATCTGCACACATGGTGCAGGGAGTAAAGTGAGTACTTCCAACTCAGTGGTAATAAGAGAGAGTAATAACTGAGCCGATAAGAAAACACGTATGGGCACACCAAAATGCTATAAAAATACAGTACACCCTTTTTGAGAAAACCGTGATACTGTGAAAATCCTTTAGAAAATCTCAAGATCAGTTAAAAAAAATCTCTTTTGCAAAATCTCCTTTTCAAATATCCCTTTTTCTTTTTCAACAGCCTAGCATATGAATGCTATATCAGATAGAGCAAATCGGCTCATAAATCGGCCCCTTAGGCACAGCACTCCTTAACATATAATACCAGGATATCTGGTCAACAAGGCAAATAACAGTATGTATGCCGATGATATATGAGTACTGAATGTCATGACACGTAGTACAATAGGAGTAAATGCATGAATGCAATGCAATGTATATGAATGCTGCGGCGCGTAGCCCAATCCATTTGGGTACCCGCGCTCACTGTGGGGTTTCAGACTCCGGAGGGGCTCCTACATCCCAAGCGCAATATTAATATCACACCGCTGCGACGTGCAGCCCGATCCATGCATGTATATGCATATGCTCACATAACACTCGAGGCCTGAAAGCCTCCTCACATAGCACTCGAGGCCTGAAAGCCTCCTCACATCACTCTTCATGCCCTCAGATATGGCCCTCGGCCTTAATCAGTCCAAAATAGTCAAAAGCCTCTCGGGCATCAGTAAAACAATAATACTCAGCTCAAACAATAGTTCAAATATCTGTTAAAACTCCAAGATTGAGTAAAATATAGCTGAGTTCATGAAAATAGTGTAAATCACATGGACTGAGTTCAAATAATATTTCAAATAGTGAGGAAAACAGTGATGATAGTTCATAAAGAGTTCAAATAATCGGCAATAAGCCCTAAGTATGGCAATGAGCCCAAGTCATAATGATAACAACAAATCATTTACAATTTCACGGTAAAAACCAACAATCGGGACGGACCAAGTCACAATCCCCAACGGTGCTCTACCCCACGCTCAGGTCCAGCGTGCAAGTCACCACAATACAATACTAAGATTTGCAAATTCGGGGTTTCAAACCCTCAGGATATCATTCCCATGTATTACTCACCTCGAACCGGCGAAATCTCAAGCCCGCGATGCCTTTTCCCCTCAAATCGGCCTCCACGTGTGTCAAATCTAACCAAAATCAGTACAAATATATCATAATATACTAATGGGACAACACCCAATCGAAAACAATCGAAATATAACAAAAATCTCGAAACTAGCAAAACCCGAGCCTCGGGCCCGCTTCTCGAAAAATTATGAAATTAACATCCACGGATTCCTTATCTCACCACGAGTCCGTACATACCAAGAACACCCAAATCGGACCACAAATGGCCCCTCAAATCTCAAATTTAGAATTTTTACTTCAAGCCCTAATTTCATATGATTTGGCTATGTTTTCATGAATTTCAAGGATGAATCTTCAATATAATCATGTATTTAACTCATAAAACTTACCTCCAATCGATTCCCAGTCGAAACCCTCTTAATTCCTCGTCAAAAGCTCCCCAGCTTGCTAAAAAATGGTGGAAAATGAACCCAAGTCGCGGATGAAATGTTATAAAAGAGGTCTGCCCAGGCATATATTTTACTCTATGCGAACGCGGTCACAACCCCCGCGTTCGCGATGACCAAAAATTATAGGCCAGGAATTTGTCTTACGCGAATGCGGTGCCCAAGCCGCGAACGCGATGCTTTAGATGCCTCAACTACGCGAACGCGTGCCCCTTGACGCGAACGCACTGAACAAATTACACGAGGCCTTTACTTCCTCCTACGCAATCGCGGGAACACCATCGCGATCGCGGTGCTTCCAACCTCAGAACTACGCGAACGCGACTCAACAATATGCAAACGCGAAGCTTCCAGAACCCAACTCTTCGCGAACGCGAGCTTACCAACGCGAACATGAAGGCCAAATCTCTGCAACACCAACAGCTGAAAACCTGCTACTTTTAAAGTCCAAAAATGGTCCGATTGACAACACCCGAAACCACCCCGAGGCCCCCGGGACCTCAACCAAAAGCACCAACTCATTCTAAAACATTATTCAAACTTGCTCCAATCATCGAAACACATCTATTAACACAAAAATCATCAAATATCGATGGATTCAAGCCTAAGTTTAACTAAAACTTCCGAATCTCACATTCGATCAAAAAACCGACCAAATGTCGTCCGAATGACTTGAAAATTTGCAGACATATCCAAAATCACCTGACGAAGCAAATGCAACTCTCAAAATTCCATTCCAACCCTCGGATACAAATCTCACCTATCAACCAGAATTTGCTAAAATTCCAACTTCGCCAATTCAAGCCTAATTCTACACCGGACCTCCAAATTCAATTCCGATCGCACTCCTAAGTCACAAATCATCCCCCGAAGCTAACCAAACCACCGGAATTCACATCTGAGACCTCTAACCACATAGTCAACTTCCAGTTGACTTTTCTAAAACAAGCTTTCTTCTAATAGGCTATGTGCCTTATTTTCGACCAAAACCAATTCAATTATACCCGATCAACTCTAATACTGATATTGAAACATGTAGCAACACAATAAGGGGGAAACGGGATGGTAACTCACGTGACGGCGGGCCGGGTCGTCACACTTCTGTCCTTATAGCTCTGGATCACCCTAGGATATGGTTCAACTATCAAATCCTAATAGGCGACCAACTATGTGTTCATGTCAAATATAATCGACCATTGAATGACCTAAGAAACTCATTTCTTCTTTCATTCAATTGCCCTGGCCAAGGTCTTAGTTTGGTCGTTTATAATTCATGACAACATGGAGCTTAAACTCATTACCAAGAGTTGACAGATTCCATCTTGATCAATCACTAATTATACAAGTATTTAATCGTACCCAATATCCTTTCAACTATCGCCCCAGGGCCATAGGTGTATAGTATCAAAGAACAATAAATAACTTGTCAATTACTATGACGATCTCAGGTCAAAGGAAAATCTTGCATCACATTCTTCAAGAGAATATCTTATTGACAGTTTATGGTAATTTTAACCATTAGGAATTATCCAATGAGTCGGTTCAATGACCATATCTCTATATGCATCATCTATCTATGTGATTCAGTTAATGAGATAAACTAATCTTTATCCCATAAAGACAATCACATAAATATTGATCTAACCGGATTACTAATGTCCAAATTAATAATCCTATAATCAAGAACAAATTTAGATTAAATTATAAGAAACTTTACTCTCATTATCATGATCTCCATCACAATGTCAAGTCTCAAAATTTAATCAAGGACCTTATCAAATTAATCAAGCAATTAATAACAATGATAAAAGAATATCAAATGCCATATATATTTGATATCAAATAACGTTCACAAAAATATGTTCAAATCATCAAATATGAGATTGGATCTAGGGCATATCTACTATATCCCTAACAGCTGATACTCTAGTTTTATTTTATTTTATTTTTATTTTTCTCTGTTGCAACTCATGATTCGATCTTTTGGATTTGAACGAGTATAACTTGTTTCTTTTGGGAATCTGGTTTTCTTGAAATTACTGGTTGAATTATAGTGAAAAAACTGTTGTTATTCGTGTTTCGTCAATCTTTTGGATGAATGTTTGAGCATATTACCATATCAACTTTACATCTTAATTCTTGATTATCGTTGAAATTAGGCCATTGTTAAGAAAGATTTGGGTTTGTTGTCACAAATGCTAATAAGTCATAACAGCACAGATCTGCACTCTATTCTTGAATGAATATTAAATTTTTAGATGGTTTAAGTTGGCAAGTTATTGGTGAGTGTCAGAATCTTTAATGGGATGATGGAATTTGCAACAATGAACATCCGTAGAAATGTTTCTTTTAGGCATGAATTTAACCTAATATCATGATTGTGTACACATTCTCGTGACATAATTACGATTCTAAAACTAATTTGGAGTATGCGTTCCCGCAACTTCGACCGAACTTTCTCAATAATAATAAAATTATTATTAATATAGTCCTATTTAATTAAATATAGTTCTTTTAGGCCGTGGTGTGTCATCCATAATTGAATCCCTATGGCGCTCATATTAATTTTATTACTTAGATATTAAAAAATGAAGGTTCGTAGTTTGCTTTAGGCACTTTTAATATACCATCGTGGTCGTGTACACGTTCGCGTGACATAATTATAATTCTAAAAACAAAATAGAGTATGCATTCACGCAATTCTGGCCAAACTTTCTTGATAATAATAAAGCGTTATTAATTGTGGTCACATTCGCGTGATATGATTTTTGACGCGTAACTCATTTCAAGATAATTTCTTAATTAAAAAGGGAAAATGCACATTGGTTCTAAAATGAGTAATCAGAAAATTTGATTAAGCCAAGTATGATCAAAGCGACCGTGCTAAAACCACAGAATCCGGGAATGCCTAACACCTTCTCCCGGGTTAAAAGAATTCCTTATCCGAATTTTTGTATTTCGCAGACATTAAACCAGAGTCAATATTTCCTCAATTCCGGATTCTAAACCGGTGACTTGGGATGCCATAACCTATCCCAAGTGCCGACTCTGATCTTAAATAATAATCTCATTTCGATTGTCACTTAAATTGGAAACAATCCCTTATACTCCTCTTCCGGGGTAGTAAAAAGGAGGTGTGACAGCTCTGGGAACTCTGCTAGGGACAATAACCCAAAATCTTTGGTTCAGGGTTCAAGAAAACGAGCTTGTAATATGATTTTGCTTGGCTTTATTTATTGTTGATATTATTGTATTTTGTGAACCCAATGTGCTAATTGCCATCTATGTGTTATTACAATATTGTTTGAATGCTATTAAAATGCTTTCTTACGCCACCCTTTTGAGTCTTCTAAATTTTGGTGCACACGTACGCCTGGCCCACTTTCTGTGTTTCGCAGACATTAAACCAAAGTCAATATTTTCTCAATTCGGGATTCTAAACCGGTGACTTGGGTGCCAACTCTGATCTTAAATAATAATCCCGTTTCGATTGTCACTTAAATTGGAAAAACTCCCTTATACTCCTCTTTCGGGGTAGTAAAAAGGAGGTGTAACAGCTCTGGGAACTCTGCTAGGGACAAGAACCCAGAATCTCTGGTTCAGGGTTCAAGAATTCAAGCTTGTAATATGATTTTGGTTGGCTTTATTTATTGTTGATATTATTATATTTTGTGAACCCAATGTGCTAATTGCCATCTATGTCTTATTAAAATATTATTTGAATGCTATTAAAATATTTTCTTACGCCACCCTTCTGAGTCTTCTAAAATTTGGTGCACACGTACACCTGGCCCACTTTCTGTTTGAGGTCATACCATGTTAGAACGAGGCATGGGTCGGCAATAAGGCCAGGCAAACTTTCGTGCCCCCGGTATATTGCCCCACTTCGGCTCGAGTTGTCCACTCGGGTACGCCCAGTCTAGAACACAACCACAAGTTTAAACCTAGAAGAACATAACCTCATGGCGTATCTCTAGTAGGAACGTTTGTTTGCATCACGTGCATTTAACTTAGGGGACTCAACACATGGGTTGGGTCTCTCTAGGACAAGTATACCCAAAAATAAAAGACCATCCTGATGCATATGAGCACGTGATTTTTTTTCTATATGAATTACTCCTACAAATTCAAAACAAAATAATCTTTCCCATTGTTTGCAATTTCGTGATTTTTTGTGGCATTTTTCTGCAAATTGTTGGCATTCGGCTGTGCATCTTTATTTTGTTTAATTCATGAAAAATACGTTGCATTTGCATGTAGGATTTAATTTTATATTTTAGGATTAATCAGCAAATTAGTTATTTTATAAAAAAGAGAAAATTACAAAAATAGTTTAATTTGTGTTTTAATTTTAACTTTTATTTTGAGTAATTTTTCTTTTAATTTATTTTTAATTAATTGTGTTAGTTATCATTTAGGTTTAATTAGTATTTTTATTTAAGTTAATTAGGCTTTAGGGATTGATTTAGGAATTAATTTAATTGAAAAAAAAACAAAAAGAGATTTAGATAAATGAAAAAAAAGAAGAAGAAGAGAATGAGAGGAAATCGTTTTGGGCCATTTTAATTTAATTCCCCAGCCCAACTGTGACGACCCGACCCGTCATCTCATGTATTTTCGTCCCAGTTTCCCTGTTTATTGCTTCTTCATGATTTATTATGTGTGTTGGATGAGTTTGAGTTGATTCGGATTGGATTTGGTAGGAAAATGGGCAAATAGTCTCTTTAAGGAAAGACTAGTTTGGAAAAGTCAACCGCAAGTTGACTTGTGAGTTAGAGGGCTCAAATGTGATTTCCGACTATTCGGTTAGCTTCGGGGGATGATTTGAGGCTTAGGAGCGTAATCGGAAGTAATTTTGGAGGTTCGGTATAGAATTAGGCTTGAATTGGCAAAATTAGCATTTTGGCGATATCCGGTTGATAGGTGAGATTTTGATCCGAGGGTCGAAATGGAATTTCGAGAGTTACAGTAGCTTCGTTAGGTGATTTGTGATGTGTGTGCAAAATTTCTGTTAAATCGGAGGTGGTTAGGTTGGGTTTTCGATCGAATGTGAGTTTCGAAAGAATTTGATAAACTTAGGCTTTGATGTGGTGAAATTTGATGATTTTTATGTTAATGATAGTGATTTGATGATTCGAGCAAGTTTGAATAAAGTAATAGATCATGTCTCTGCTTTTGATTGAGGTCCCGGGGGCCTTGGGGTGAGTTCAGGTGATTAAACGGAGAGTTTGGAGTTTGTTGCATGTTTTGGGATTTGCTAGTTCTATCATTTCCGCATCTGCGGAAAAAGGGACCGCATAAGTGGTTCTGCAGATGCGGCGGGGAGGTCACAGAAGCGGTTCTAGTGGGGGCTTGACCTTTCCGCATAAGCGGACAAGAGTCCGCATAAGCGGTTCCGCTGGTGCGATATATGGACCGCAGAAGCGGTCGTGGAACTTAAGTGACTTCCGCAAAAGCGGAAGGGTTTCCGCAAAAGCGATCATCGCAGGTGCAGTTTTGGACCGCAGAAGCTATCTGGGGTGACTTGCTGGAAAATCGCAAAAGCGGCATTTTGGGTTGCAGAAGCGAAAAGGCCTGGGCAGATATTAAATTAAGTCTTCTTCGCGAATTTTGAAAGAACAAACATTTTGGACTTCGAACTAAGAGGGTTTTGGGCGATTTTTGAAGAGGGTTTCAAAGGCTATCATCAGGTATGGATTCTTGGACTTAGACTATGATATTATGGTATATAAACATGGATTAACACTAAAAACCCAATGAATTAAAGGTTAAAAATGGAGGTTAGGGCTTGAAACTTAAGAGAGTTTAAACTTGTGATTTGAGGGGTCAAATGGACTCCGATTCTTGTGAACTTGATGTGTATAGACTCGCGGCAAGATAAGGATCGTAGTGATGTAAAATTTTCTGGATTTCGAGAAGTGGGCCCGGGGCTCAAGTTTGGCTAATTTCGTGATTTTCGATATTTTTTGAGTCTTTTTGATTGGGTTATATCCCCTTAGCATATTGTAATGTATTCGTTATGGTTTTGGCCAGATTCGACACGCGAGGAGGTCGATTCGAGAGGAAAGGGCATTGCGATCTATTCTTGGGCCGGCTAGAGGTGAGTAATGGATGTAAATGCTGCTTTGAGGATTTGAAACCCCGGACTTTCACATCGTAATGCTATATTGAGGCGTGACACGCATTCTACGATGAGTGCGTGGTCATTTACTGTTGGGGATTGAGACTTGGTCCATCCCGAGTGTTAATTTCTATTACATTGGCGATTGAGACGCATACTGTATCATTGTGAATTGGGCTTATTGCCGTGTTTGGGGCCTTGTGCGATAGTGATGATGTTTTTTTTCCCTTTTGTTATGGATCAGGCTGCATGCCGCGGGGATGATATATTGATATTGAGGCCGAGAGCCTGTTTGATGCCACGACATGGCTGATATTGCGCTTGGGCTGTAGGAGCCTCTCCGGAGTCTGTATACACCCCTAGTGAGCGCCGTCAACGTCAAATAAGTGGGGCGGGCTGCACGCCGCAGTGGGTACTAGTGTGTACCGTTATATGTGTTCCATCTTCTCATGCATTATTCCTTGACTGTATCACTTGTTGGTTACCGTTTCACTGATATTGATCTAAACTGCTAGATATAGAGTACTTTATGCATTTTCTACGTTTTCTTACTTTCAGATTGTGGTTATGTTTATTACTCACTAGGTCGGAGTACTCACTTTACTCCCTGCACCTTGTATGCAGATCCAGGGCATTCTCACGCTGAGTGAGCTTTGACCAGCTTTCCAGAGTTCTTATTTCGGGAGTATTTGAGGTAGCTGCAGGGCGTTC
The DNA here is from genome assembly GCA_026770625.1 of Nicotiana glauca. Classification (NCBI taxonomy): domain Eukaryota; kingdom Viridiplantae; phylum Streptophyta; class Magnoliopsida; order Solanales; family Solanaceae; genus Nicotiana; species Nicotiana glauca. Next base: position 10,119 of record MU692450.1, read on the forward strand.
GCAGCCGTTGATTCTCCCTTCTATCCCTATCCTTTTATTTCCGCATTATCAGCTTTTAGACAGACTTTGTAGTAGGATGTCTCTGTATTTTAGAGGCTTATGTTTGTGACACCGGGTCCATGTTGGGCTGTATCAGTATTTGTTAGATTTTTGTTCCGTATTATTATCAGTATTTTAGGCCTTGACTTAAATGGCATTTATTTTCATCTGTTTAATTAATGGGGTTATTGTTATAAATGGTCGGGCTTGCCTAGTAGTGTGCTGGGCGCCATCATGACTGGGTTGGGGTCGTGACAAGTTGGTATCAGAGCCTAGGTTACTTGGACTCGCGAGTCATGAGCCGGTTTAGTAGAGTCTTGCAGATCGGTACGGAGACGTTTGTACTTATTCTCGGGAGGCTGCAGAACCTTTGGGAAACTTCATATTCTTGGAATTCTTATTGTGCGACTTTGTTGATCCGAGAACTAAATTTTGTTATCCTATTCTTTCGTAGATGGCGAGAAACCGTGCTACCGGACGTGGCGAACGACCACTATACCACCTATTGAGGCTACCAGAGGCCGTGGATGCGGTCGTGGTCGAGGCAGAGCCAAGGGGGCAGCACCTGTGGACCTACCAGTTGCCCTGACTCAGGATCAGGCTCCAGCTGTAGAGGCTCCAGCAGCACCTGTTCAGGCACCGGTTGTGCCTATTGTGATTCCGGGTCTTCAGGAGGCCCTAGCTCAGATTCTATCAGTTTGCACTAGCCTGGCTCAGGCCATCTCAGCCACTACTGCAGCAGCTACTTCGCAGGCCGGGTGAGGCAATCAGACCCCCGCTGCTCGCATGCCTGAGCAGGTAGTGCAGGGTGTGCAGACACCAGAGGCACCGCCAGTTCAGCAGGTTGCCCCAGTTCAGACGGTTGCACCGGTTCAGGATGATATGATTCCAACTATGCCAGACGATGAGCAGCGTCGTCTTGAGAGGTTCAGTAGGCTCTCACCTCCTACTTTCAATGGTGTTCCGGGTGAGGATGCCCAGGGTTTTCTCGACAAGTGTTGACGTATGCTTCGGACAACAGGGATCTTGGAGGCGAGCGGGGTATCATTTACTGCTTTTCAATTTTCTGGAGCAGCCTTCACTTGGTGGGAGGCATATGAGCGGCGTAGGCCGGTGGGTGCAACGCCTTTGTCATAGCAGGAGTTCTCCACTCTCTTTCTGGAGAATTGGGTACCGCAGTCTCAGAGGGAGGAGCTGCGGAGATAGTTTGAGTAGTTTCGTCATGTAGATATGACTGTGTCACAGTATGAGGTGAGATTTTCGGAGCTGGCTCGTTATGCTCCATGATGGTCCCGACTGATCGGGAGAGGATTAGGAGGTTTGTGGACGGATTTATCTATCCCGTCCGTATTCTGATGACCCGAGAGAGGATTCTTAGTCATACCTTTGAGGATGTAGTGGACATTGCTCGTGATATTGAGACAGCTCACCGTCAGGAGAGAGAGGAGAGGGAGGCCAAGAGGCCTCGTGGATCGGGTAGCTTCAGTGGTGCTCCGTCTAGGGGCCAGGTTCAGCATAGCAGAGGTCGTTCCTTTAGGCCTCATCAATTGGCTCATCCTGAGTATCGTGGGGCGTCTTCAGGCCGTGGTCATCAGGGGTTCCAGCAGGGCCAGTCTTCACTTAGTGCCCTGCCAACTCAGAGCTCATCATATTCCCCTTCAGCTCAGGGTTCTTCTGCGCAGAGCGCATCGACTAGTCATTCTGGTGCGAGGGGTCCCCTTCAGTCCCCTTCTCCAGCATCTGGTATTTGCTTCCAGTGTGGAGAGTTTGGCCATATGAGGAGGCAATGTCCTCGACGTCGTGGTAGTCAGTCTCAGTAGAGGGATCATCCCTCGTCTTCTGCTCCAGTTTCTTCAGCACCAGCCCAGTCAGAGAGGGGAGGAGGCCAAGCAGCCAGGGGTCGCCCTAGGGGCGGAGGCCGATCGGACGGCGGTGACCAGGCTAGATTATATGCTATTCCAGGCAGGACAGATGCTCTTGCATCAGATGCTGTTATCACAGGTATTATTTCAGTCTGCCACAGAGATGCCTCTGTCTTATTTGATACCGGTTCTACCTATTCTTATCTGTCATCATATTTTGCTCATCATTTGGGTACGACCCGGGGGTGTCTTGCCTTACCTGTGCACGTATCTACCTCGGTGGATGATACTGTTGTTGTGGACCATGTGTATCGGTCCTGTCTTGTTACTATTGGGGGTCTGGAGACCCGAGTTGATTTATTGCTATTGAGCATGGTAGACTTTGATGTTATTCTAGGCATGGACTGGTTATCTCCGTGTCATACTATTCTAGACTGTCATGCAAAGACAATCACTTTGGCTATGCCGGGTGTTCCGAGGATCGAGTGGCGTAGTATGACTGACTATGTCCCTAGTAGGGTTATATCTTTGTTGAAAGCCTAGTGTTTGGTTGGGAAGGGTTGTCTATCATATTTGTCCATCGTGCGTGATGTTGGAGCCGAGGCTCCCAGTATAGATTTTGTTCCCGTTGTGAGGGATTTCCCTGATGTATTTCCTGCAGACCTGCCGGGTATGCCCCCGGACAGGGACATTGATTTTGGTATTGACCTAGTGCCGGGCACCAAGCCCATTTCCATTCTGCCGTATCGTATGGCACTAGCGGAGTTAAAAAAATTGAAAGATCAGCTTCATGAACTCCTAGAAAGGGGGTTTATTTGGCCTAGTGTGACACCGTGGGGTGCACCTGTGTTATTTTTGAAGAAGAAAGATGGCACAATGAGAATGTGCATTGACTACAGGCAGTTGAACAAAGTAACAATGAAGAACAAGTACCCCCTGCCTCGCATCGATGATTTATTCGACTAGCTTCAGGGAGCGAGAGTGTTTTCTAAGATTGATCTCCGTTCGGGCTATCACCAATTGAAGATCAAGGATTCAGACATTCTTAAGACGGCCTTCAGGACTAGATATGGTCACTATGAGTTTCTGGTTATGTCTTTCGGGCTGACCAATGCCCCAGCAACGTTCATGCATCTGATGAACAGTGTATTTTGGCTGTATCTGGACTCGTTTGTTATTGTATTTATTGATGATATTTTGGTATACTCGCATAGTCAGGAAGAGCACGCGGAGCATTTGCGAGTTGTATTACAAAGATTGAGGGAGGAGCAGTTGTATGCCAAATTCTCCAAGTGTGAGTTTTGGCTTGGTTCCGTGGCCTTCTTGGGACACGTGGTGTCCATTGATGGTATTCAAGTCGATCCAAAGAAGATTGAGGCGGTTCAGAGTTGGCCTAGACCATCCTCTGCCACAGAGATTCGTAGTTTCCTCGATTTGGCTGGTTATTATCGCCGGTTCGTCTAGGGTTTCTCATCTATTGCCTCGTCCTTGACCAAGTTGACGCAGAAGGGTGCTTCGTTTGTATGGTCGGACAAGTGCGAGGAGAGCTTTCAAAAGCTCAAGACAGCTTTGACCACAACTCCAGTATTGGTCTTGCCATCAGCTTCAGGTTCTTGCACCGTTTATTGTGATGCTTCGAGAGTCGGGATTGGCTGTGTATTGATGCAGGAGTGTAGAGTGATTGCTTATGCTTCTCGTCAGTTGAAGCCCCATGAGAAGAACTACCCTGTTCATGACTTAGAATTGGCTGCTATAGTTCATGCCTTAAAGATTTGGAGGCGCTATCTATATGGAGTATCTTGTGAGGTATTCACCAATCATCGCAGTCTTTAGCATTTGTTCAAACAAAGGATCTTAACTTGAGGCAGCGGAGGTGGCTTGAGTTGCTTAAGGACTATGATATTACCATTTTGTATCATCCGAGAAAGGCTAATGTAGTGGCCGATGCTTTGAGCCGAAAGGCAGTTAGTATAGGGAGTTTGGCGTATATACCAGTTGGGGAGAGGCCCTTTGCAGTTGATGTTCAGGCTTTGGCCAATCGATTGGTGAGACTAGATATTTCAGAGCCCAGTCGGGTATTGGCTTGCGTGGTTTCTCGGTCTTCCTTGTATGATCGCATCAGAGAGCGCCAATATGATGATTCGCATTTGCTTGTCCTCAGGAATAGAGTTCAGCACGGAGATGCTAGAGATGTGACTATAGGTGATGACGGTGCGTTGAGGATGCAGGGCTGGATTTGTGTGCCCAATGTGGATGGGCTTAGAGATTTGATCCTTGAG
>MU692452.1:42230-57915 GCA_026770625.1 Nicotiana glauca
ACGGCGGTTCTGGTGGTCCAAACAACCCCATTTTTACACCACTTCTTCCCCATAACCTCCTCATCTCCAATCCACTATTGGTTTCCTTCGAATCCTAACCAGTCCCTTCGAATAATCGATCGAAGATTCCCGTCCAAAACCCTAGTTCATCTGACAACCAAAATTACACCATACCACCGTTAGACCTCCCTCATACCAAAACCAACATTAGTTTCCCTCGAATCAACCTGGAACCCGTCAAATATCAAATTTAAGCCAAGAACCCTAGCGCCGCCACAAAATTTCCTAGTGGCGGCGCCAAACCCAAACCCTCCCCAAGTCACACCCCTGAACCTCTAGACTACCCTCATCCCAATTCCCATGAGGTTTCAGCTCGAATCGAGCTGGAATTTGTCGAATGATAAACCAACAGGACGAGACCTAAAGAGTCAAAACCTGGAACCTGCCCGAGTAAAAAGGAAATTTGAGGCTCTTAATCGACCTTAGTCAAGTGTTTTCAGTCGAGAACACTCGATTAAGGTCCGTTTGGACCTCAAAAGGTCGAGTCGAAGTTTCAGATGAGCACTGGGCGGAGTTTAACCTGAAATCCTGAGGTATCTCCTTTTCGTTACCTTCTCTTTTTTGTTGTTTCTTTGTTTGTCTGATTAGTTTCGTATTTTCAATTATTTTTCTCCCTTCCCCATCGGACTTTTCTTGGTCCAGTTTTCTTCTGTCGATTAACATGTGGTTAAAAGTTTCATCGATTAATCCGTCTTATTTGTAGTTCAGTAATTCTCATCCAGTTGTTTGGTGTCGATTTGTTTTGATTTCAGCCTCAAGGCTCAGTTCAGTATATACAGTGTTTCATTCATCTTTGTTTAGTCGTAATTTAGCATTGTGTTAGTTATTTGTACCAATCGTAATCAATCCAACCTTAGTAGCCCAATGTATGTTGTTTTGAATCCTTGGTTCTTATTTGGATACAATTTGGTCTATTCTGAATGCAAGCTTGAACTGATGTTGATGAATTGAATTTCGATGTTGTTATGTATTGAATTTAGTTTTGATATACTTGTTAGGAGTCAGTTCATAGGGATGTTGATTGTATTTGATAGGCTGAATTGGTTATAGCTGTGGGTATGGGGCACATCGAAAGGGCTTGGGTTAGGATATTAATTTTTAGGGTATCAGGGGGTATTTTGGGGAATTAGATTACATAATTAATTGATTAAGGGCTGCTGAATACTTAAAGTCTTTTAGTGGACTGAATTGAGACATTCCTAAGTGGATTGAAAAAGTTAAAAAGACAACTAGTAGTGGAGATAACATTTGCTGTTTTTAAGGGTTAAAGATATGATAGTTAATTGTCCACTAGTTGCCTAAAATCAGGAGGAAAAGAGTTTGAGAGGATATATAATAAAGGAATACATTCTGGAAAGGGAAGAGTTTTTTGTAGACATTTTTCTGCTAGACACACATATACCCTGATAAAACATTCTGAAAATCTGAGAGCTTAGGGGACTCACATACACACTGAAAGACACACACATACTGAAAGACTGAAAGAAAGAGAGTCTTCTTTTGGATGAGTTTTAGAGAGCATTTTTCTTCAAGCTTAAAAAATCAGTTTTGAGAGCTTAGAAATTGGAAAGTTTGGTCAGTCTTAAAAGAACATTTTGAAGAGTTCTTGGTTGGCTTTTGAATCAATTTTCAGAAGTCACACTTGAAAAAGAAGCAATCATTTTTCTTATGTTCTTTTCTTGGTCCTAAAATTCAGTCTTGGAGAGGCATTCAGTTGAGAGTTTAAAACAGCACCTCTGAGAATCAGTATTTGAGTGTGTTACCGTTTCATTGAAACTCAGAGTAGTTCTGGTTTGATTTTGAAAAGTTTGGGGTCTAATTAAGTCAGTTTTGGTTGAGGTTTGGTCTGTTGAAGTGGTTCAGTAGCTTGCTGTTCTATTTTCTGGTTTAACTCAAGATCCGTAGAGTTTGTTGTGGGTTATTTGCTGTTTGCTGTTGATTTACAACTTTCCTGGGTTTTCTTGGGTGTGATTGAGTTGTTGTTGTTGTATTATTGTTGTTGTTGTTGTTGTGTTATCTGTTGTTGCTGATCTTCTTCTTTCTTCTTGTTGTGTTTCAACGTCCAGGTACACATTTTGAATCTCTGCTGTAGTTCCGAGCTTGAAAAAATGGAATAAAACTTCTCGATTGTGGATCCTGGAATATACCTGTTGGATAGTTATATACTTGTAGTAAATAGATATAACAAAATGTAGTTGTTTAAAGTAGTCAAGTGTTGACTTGTATGATTAATAACCATGGACTCTGTTGGATTATTGTGTTTTATTTGTAGACTGTTGGTTTGTTTCGAACTACTTCAAAAATTTGTAAGGGTTTTTGTATTTCAGTAGAAGTAACTCAGCCCGTAGTTAGTAGCTAAAGTGGTATTAGGATTTGAGTTGATTAATCATCAGTTTATCAATGTGTTCCTGCATTCTACCAGTAGGCATGAGTTGGTTCAAACAGGACTTGTTAACGTTCCTCTGAATGTTAATGTTAATAGACTTTCCAAGTTTTGATTAAGTTTAACAAACCTTTGAGTGAGCACTAGTGCTGGGGTAGAATAAGATAACAAATCTTCACATCTGTTAAGTTGTCTCTTTAAAAAATGTGATATTTTCGTTTAGCTAGTAATGTTTTAGCTTGATTAATATTCTCTGGATTAAAACAGTAAAACACCTAATCATACTTAAGCCTGGATATAGAAACTAGAACCCAAACAATCAGCTTGAGGTAATTTAGATATGCATTTTGGTAGAATTTAATCTAGGCCGCATTCAAACTCTAGCCCGTTCACAGGCCGTTGGGCCTGAATCGTTAAACGGGCGGCCTAGGTCTCCAAGATACAGTGTTCGTTTGGACCTGGGCCATGGCCTATGGAGAACAACTCTTTTGATACGGGCCGAGTGCAATTCTCTCTCTGTGTTCACTCTAATTCAATAAATAACAAGTTAGGATTTTTGTTTTCTTTATCTTAGAGACACATTAACTAGACAATCGTAGTTTACTTTAGGATTGCCCTTTAAACAATAAAATGAGACGAGCCTCACCAAATCAAATGCACAAATTGCGGGGCCCTCGTTAAGTGTATATATTAAAATACTTAGAAATTCGGGATGGGCCGTTTAGCGAATCTCACGACCTTCCCAAAAGACAGTAACGCGTAGCCACTTTAGGCGCGATTTTAATAAAATTATATTCCTAAATCCGGGTGTGCATTTCATGTGACCCAAATCAAATCCCAAAACGTTGAATAAAGTGTGCTCAAGATTGCGGGTGCATTTCATGTGACGCGATCCGGAGGCACACTTTAAACGACGTTCAACTTTCTTTTAAAAAATACATATTGAATAAAAGCGGTTTAAAAGTAAAATTGGCAAATAGGTTCTTCATGTAATAAAATCAGATAAATAAGCTAAATGCGACAGTTGAGTGACCGTGCTAGAACCACAGAACCTAGGAATGCCTAACACCTTCTCCCGGATTAACAGAATTCCTTACTTAAATATCTGGTTCGCGGACTGTTAACAGAGTCATATTTTCCTCGGTTCGGGATTCAACCGGTGACTTGGGACACTATTAATCCCCCAAATGGAGACTCTGAATCTTAATAATAAATCTCGTTCCGATTGTCCTTTGAATGAAAAAACTCCTTTATACCCTTGCGGGCGTAGGTCAAAAGGAGGTGTGACAATATGAACCGATTGACCTTCTTCTAAAGAGTGTTAAATTCGCATGGGTTACTATGTGTTAATATATCTCCAAGTTCCTCATCTTCTGGGCTATCAACATCTTCACGTCCTTGATTTCGTCGTTCCGATCTAATCCAATCTCTGAAACATACTAAAACTTCCAAAGCATTGCTTCCCAATGAGTGGCGGGTGTCTCCAAGTTGTTGTCTTGCTTGGCTAAATGCACTCTCCGATGCAACAGTAAAATTTGGCACATTCAGCACATCCCGAACCATAGCGAAAAGAATAAGAAATTGCTTTCCATTCTTATGCCACCATCCCAACGGTGAAAATTCATTTGTGCGAGGCTCTTTTTGCTTCTGCAAGTAGAATTGAAGTTCATCAATGTTCCTGCTACTGGTTTGAATGTTAGAAAATGTAGAAAAATATTAAAACTATCAAGGCCTTCTTCATCATCCATAGTAGCAGAAGTGCTACATTGCATAGTGGGATTAACATTGTCTACATCACGAGCAACATCATCAATTACATTTGCATAATAATTATATAATTGTTGTAAATATTCATTTAGATTGTTCATAGAGACATATAAATTTAGGGTTTCAGTTTCTCCAATCTCCATATAAGTATATAAAGCATTCATTAATTGGTGACAATCAGACATCTTAATAGAAGGATTTAAAACTGCACCAATTAAGTAAATCGATGGAATTGAAAAGAAATATTTTTTGAATTTTGCTTGCATTTTTTCAACAACATCCTTATATTTTTCTTTATTCTTAAATTCAGATAGTAGAAAAGAAATTTTAGCTATATATACTAAAGCCATAGTAACAGTGGGGTAATATGCTCCAGAAAACTCAACAGTAACTGTATAAAATTTATGTAAAAATCTAAAAACATCATTAATGGCCTCCCAAGGAGCACTTGTTAACATACGGTTTGGATCAGTACAATGCGCATTAGCAACTTCAGTAATTGGGAATCTATATTTGTAGCAACATTTTAAAAATATATATGTATAATTCTATCTAGTAACAATTTCGTCTGACATGAATCTAGGTTTAAGGTTATACTCGGTACACTTATTCTTAAATTCCCTAATTCTAGATTGTCTATTATTTCCTTGAATAACATTAACTGCTCTTCTAACATGAGTAATCTTAGTTGAAAATAAATCAAGGCCACTTTTAACAATTAAATTATAAACATGACATGCACACTTAACATGAAAACTTTCATCAAGAGGTGGTTGCAAATGCAATTTTAATATTGAAATTGCGACATTATTGTTAGAAGCATTATCAAAAGACATACACAATACTTTTTGCTTTAGATTATAAAATTCAACAATTTCACAAATAGTACTACTTATAAACGCAACAATATGACTCTTATCTTCATAATATCTAAAAGCGATAATACGTTTTTGCATACAAGTAGTATCATCTATCCAATGGCATGTAATTGTCAAATAATCATTTCCATTAACAGCATGGCCAATATCAGAAGTTAGACAAACTCTACAAGGAAGGTGGCTAAACAAATAACGTATGTATGTTTGATATTGTCCATGAAGTCTAAAGATATCAGCTCTACAAGTACTTCTAGGGATACCTTTAAATAAAGGATTGTAAATCCTTTGAATATACATAATAAGATATGATGAAGAAGCAAAAGAAAAAGGTAGACAACCCAGAGCAATTATTTTTGCTAACTCCTCACGATCCTTCATTTTATCATATTTCCTCAGACCTCCAGTAGTAGGGTCAATAGCTGTTTGATTTCCATCACCATCAGCGCCCCATTCTATGGGATGCTCAGTTCTCATATGTCTACTAAGCGTCCCAGTCCCCCCTAAATTTCCTCCAGTCAAATGTTTAAACTCGCTTTTACAAATTTTGCATTTAACTCTATCAATACCTTCTATTATTTCAAAAAAATTCCAAACCTTACTTCTTTTTCTACGATTAGTAGTCGGAGCCACAGGTGGTCTACTACTAGTGCCACGACCACCACCCCTTGTAGCAACCCCAACACTACCAACTCCAACACTAGTAGGTGTAGATGGTATCTCATCTTCCATTCCTATTTCATTATCTTCTATTCCAAAATCTTCTTGTAATTGTTCATAATCTATATCTACATTATCATTATGCGATGATTCGGAAACATGTGAAAATGATAATGCGTTATTACTATTACTACCAGATGTTGAAGGACTACCTCTTTTTTTATTTCTCATACCAGTAACTCTTTTACGCGCTCTTTTAGCAGCATTAAACATATTGTAAAAAATAAAGTATAAGCTAAAATTAAATATGCAATTAAAATAGTATATAAAAGAAAGAGTTGGAGAGAGTGCACCGAATTCGACAATAAATTGAGCACTTAATTAAGCAATTCTGATGTTACCACGAACAAACGTCAAGCAAGTATTTCAATTTTGAACTTCAATTGTTCAAAGTTGAAACTTCAAACTTCAAATTCTGAATGACAAAACACGATAAATTAAATTCAAGAAAAGAGAGCCAAATAAAATTAGAAGATGAAATGATGAATTGAAGTCTTGCAAATTGGAGAATGAGAGAAATTTAAATTGAGAAATGAGATTTGAGTGAAGAAATGAAGAAGAGGGGGGGTATTTATAGTATTAAAGAAGGTTAATTTTGTAAATTCAAAAAGGGTTTAAATTAATAAAAAATTTGGCTATTTTTGCAATTGATCTGTTGGCTAACGAACCATTTCAACTTCTGACCATTTCCAACGGATAATGGGCCCCACACAATTGAAAAAAAATAAAAAATAAACAAAAAAAAAAATCCAACCATTGGTACCGGGCCGGTTTAACCGGTTAGGGCATTGTTCATATGGACCGGTTTTACCGAGTCCGGTTAACCGGTAAAAAATAATAAATGTTCCAACCCCCTCTACCCCACCTACCCAGTCCACCCGTCTCCTTATGGACCGGGCCGGTCCGGTTCCGATTTTAACCGGTCTTGGCTGGTCCGGTTCCGGTTTTAACCGGTCTGGGCCGGTTCCGGGTCAACCCGGCCCGTTAGACACCTTTATCCTCAATACTACACGTAAGTCTGCCTCTAACGAGGAAATTAATTTGATAGCTAATGGTTTTGCCAATTTAGCATTTAGTCAAGAATCTTATTTTGAATGACAATGCCTTTATGTCTTCTAACATTTTTTTCTTTTTTGGTGCATATGGGAAGAGTTGTTGAAGTCTCATGCCCTCGCTTGATTTCTACCCATTGTTGCTTTGTTTCTCTTTGGAAAGCAAAATATCAAGATTTAACTTTCTCAATCATTAATGTCACAATGGCCAAATCATAGACAAAAAGGGAGGTTTGAATTGGTCAGCCAATATAATGGACTTTTCTCTGTTTCTAGATTCACAGCGTTACGCAAGGAATGCATCGTGCTAATGTCGTAAGAGAGAGGATTGATTCGTATTTATTCCACATGTACAATTTTCAAATAAATTCGTATTTTCGAAATTTAACTATTTTAAGATATTTTATAGAAATATTATAAATTTACAAAAAATTGTGGAGCTTCTCGCCTTCGGATAGATAAACTATGATTTATGCCCTCACCTTTTAAAACACCGGTTAATGTGAATTTATTCAATCTCTAGGAATTTTTTTTTATGTGAATTTAAATTAGTAATGTTACGACTCAAATTGTGAATAGACTTCTTCGAGTATTTACTTTATATTTTAGCTCTTAGTATCTTATCAGAAAGTATAGTATACTCGTTTGAGATAAGTGGAAGAGAACTAATACGTACTGTTCGTTTGAATTGGTCAGCACTCAACATTTGGACTTTCTTATTTGACCAATGACCATTCCACGTAGAAAAACTCGTTTTTAGCAGTCAACTCTCCTTTTTTTTTTCCACATGCCTTTTTGGTTCACTTCTCATTATTTACACTATATATCCTTCCCTTTTAAATTCAAAAATTCCTATCTTCTTGTTTTTATTACTCATCCCCTACAAAATCCACCATCTCATGCACCCAACTTCTCCATCAAATTTCATAAATAAGTTTCTAAATCCCACAAAAAAGACAATTTTTTTTCCATATTCCAAGATTGTGCTCGTTTCCCCGAGTAATTTGCTTGTCATCGACACTCCACTCATAAATAGGTTCACATTGTGTTTTCCCCGAGTAATTTGCTTCTCGCTGACATTTCACTCATAAGTAGGTTCACATCGTGTCTAAATTCCCTGTAACCCTGTATGCTTCAAGTTCGAGTCCACTTACTAAGAAACTCAACACGCCTCGTCAGTAGAAAGAGTTAAGCTACTAAGCAAAGCTGTTGTTAGGTAAACTTGGGGCCGCGTCCGCTTTTCTAGGCTACATAATAGCTCCCCTTTTTCTTTTTGAATTCCTTCTTTTAAAATGGATTGTGCTTTCAATTGGGAATACAATACACTTATCAATGAGCTAACTCAAGGTATTGAACACACAAAGCAACTTAGAGCTTACTTGAGGTCAATGGCTTCCACTTCTGAAAATCAAGAATTGCTTCTGCAGAAGATTCATTCTTCTATTGAGCAATCACTGTTAATTCTCAAATGCAGTGGATCGGCCGTTCAATCTCCACAGCCTCTGCTGCCACAAACATGTGGCGTGATCGAATCTTCGGTTTCAGTTGATGGAAGTCCTAAGAGTGAGGACAAGAAAAGGAGTTTCAAAGATCATCAAGAGGTCATAAATATTTCAAAAAAGAGGTACATCAAATTCCGTTCAAAAATGACATTTTTCTATATTTAGAAACTCTTAAACTTAACACTTCACTTTTTGTCGTAAGAACATGCTCTTATAGACATAGAAATGTAACCAGAGGTGAAGTCTCGAAGCTGGGTTCGAAATTCTAGTCCTTTTAAACTACTGGGTTCTAAATTGATAATTTAAATATATTCAATGGATTTCTTAAAATAAATACATGGTTTTGACCGAACCTACTGAGTTCGGCGGGACCCGCAACCGCAAAGACTAGTTTTGCCCCTAGAAATGTCATGACATGTTTAAATTCACAAGTTTTAAGGGTACTTTTGATATGTGCCAAAAGTTTCTTTCTTTTTTAAACTCCATGTACAGTCAAACAGTGTCATATAAAATGAAACGGCGAGTAAGTCAACTTAACCTGGTTCTTAATGTATGTTGCAGAAAATCACAGCCCACATGGACTGAACAAGTCAAAGTCAGCGCAGAGACTGGATTTGAAGGTCCTACTGATGATGGATATAGCTGGAGAAAGTATGGTCAGAAAGACATTCTTGGAGCTAAATATCCTAGGTAATAAGTCAATTTCTTCTCATGTTCTAAATATAAAATGCACCAAATATAAGCAGCTTATGTCTACCTTTCAACTTCAAATATCAAAAGTTTTTATCCCCTTTTGGTCATGCTTTATTAGTACATACAGACGCGGATACCTTCTGACACCGGGTTCAACCGAACCATAACTTTCGACACAGAGCATAAATCTGTGTGTAAAATCCACTAAGATTGCAACAAATCATTGATATGAACCCATAACTTTAAAAATATAATAGGTTCGATGATAAAAACCTTAAAGGCTAAATTCATAGAGTTTAAATCTCGAATCCTCCTCTGAGTACATAATTAAGAAATCAACCGTATACTTTTCTAGGAATTCTCGGAAATAGAGTCCTATGTTCTGATACCAAGTTTACATATGTTTTGCAGAAGTTACTACAGATGCACATATCGTCACATGCAAAATTGTTGGACGACGAAACAAGTGCAAAGGTCAGATGATGATCCTACTGTATTTGAGATCACATACAAAGGCTCTCATACTTGTCACCAAGCTAGTAATTCTGCACTACAACTGAAATCACCAGAAAACCAAGAATTCAAGAAACAAGCCAACTATCAAACAGGGCAATATTCAAATGAAATACTGATGAACTTGAGAGCAAACCTGAGAGTTGATACTAATGATTTGGACAAGAATGAGACGACAGCAGCATGTTCTTTCTCCTTTCCTCCAACATTCTCTGGTTTGACAGACGAAAATCGACATTTCCAGAATTCCCATGTTGATGAAAATCTGATGATAGGTGGCGGATATACACCGTCTTTTGTCTCTCCTACAACCCCTGAATCAAACTACTTCTCAATCTCAAGCAGCTGTCAGATGAATGGTTTTGGAATGTTTCATAACATGCACCGTTCAGAATCAGACCTCACTGATATATTCTCAGCCAACACTTCATCAACAAGTTCTCCAATTGTGGGCAGCGAGTTTTCACTAGACCATTTCGAGCTAGATCCAAATTTTCCATTCGATAACCCCACATTTTTCTCATGAACACAAGCTAATGCACTTGAAAAGAACAATAAAGATGAACAGCGTGGATGTGATCACCAGAATACTTTGAAAAAGTCGATGATCCCTCCTTTAATAATTTGTATAGACATGCTTTGTAAAACTCAGCAACAAAACTAGGCATTGAATAGAAACTAGCTATTATTTGTATCATTAGTCTACTGTATTTCAAGGACTGAACTTCCTGTAATCTGACATCAAGCTGCTGAGTGAAATTCAAGCATATTCTTTCAAAAGGCTATTGAACATTCATGAATCTATCAAACTACAGAAAGCTAAGATGGATTCACCTTTAATTACTATCATAAGTAGACCGAGAACAATTGGGGAATCCACAAAATCAGAACTAACGTAGTGCAGGTATAAGTAAAACTATTACTCCCTCGGTCCCAATTTATGTGACACTCCTTTATTTTTAGTCAGTCCCAATTATTGTGACACCTTTTTATATTTAATACTCCCTCCGGCCATAATAAGTGACCAATTTGTTTTTTTTATTTTGGTCCAAAATAAGTGTCAATTTATACAATCAAGAAAAAATTCAATTTGTTTTACCAAAATTACCTATATGTACATATCCCTAAAAAGTCTTTTACTCCTCACATTAACTATGCTGCAAGATTTAATTTAAGGATAGTTTAGTCACACTAACTATTTTTGTCTAGAATTTAGTATTTTCTTAATGGATGTGCCCAAAGCAAATTAGTCAGTTATTGTGGACTAAAGGGAGTAACAATTTAACTTTAAAATGCCCGTTTTACCCCGCACAAATATCTATGGCTCGTTTTAGACCACAAGTTTCAAAAGTCTCCCTTTCTCCCTTAAACTCCGTGACCAGTCAAACAGTGTCACATACACTGGGACTGGGATGGAAGGAGTATTAGTTTAGCCTTTCAACAGGAGCACACCATTCACATGAAATTTATCGGAGCATTGTATTTCAATAGGTCATCAAGAGAACCAAACCATAAATTCCAACAGATTAAATAAGAAAAATAGTTTAAGAATGACTAGAACCATCACCAAAAACACGAGAACCAGAGAAGATGGTGATTATCTGAGGTCTTCAATGTCTGCATCATGCCGTCGATTTTATGCAATCTTTCTCTGTTGGTGCATCAAGATGGGATCCTTGCAACTACGCTTGTGGTAAGATACAATCTTGACCGGAGGGTCCGGAGCAGCACGTCAATAACAGCAACTACCTACCGAACACAGATTGGCAAAGGAAAAAACAGACATTTTTCTTTGAACCAATGATATACTGATGCATACAAACAACAAAGGATGATAAGTACATGTCAACTAGAAAGACGACTTCTTTTCCTCTTTAATTCCAGAGACATCATTGGTTTTGCCTTCTTCAGGATTTCCGGTTTTTCTAATAGCTTCTCTTAGACCCAACACAATGAATAAGTTGGTTAAAGTGAGCAGTGACTCAGCTCCTCCGTGCAACCAATCCACGTTCGATAGAGAAGTTCCATAATGCACTTTCGCTGTCACAAAGCATATCAATTAGAATCACAAATTTAAGTTTGATTTGTACAATTAATAGATTGTTTGCTGAGAGAGGAAGTTACCATAGATTCCTGCAGGAACTGCACGAACGAGGTGAAAGAGAAGGAACCACAAGGTCAGAACAAATAAAATGAAGTTAAATAATATTGCCAGTATAGAGAGGTAAACTTTTGAAGAAGATTACGAAGTTCATATGTAAAGACATCAGCAGAGAAATATGAGGGACAAAATTTACACACTACTTTCCATCTATTGAAGGCAATGCTATAGAAGCAATAAAAAGAGGATAGTGATGAAAGATTTTCCAACTATAGCTAAAGCGTACTGAAATGCATAAAACCAGTCATTAACGACAAACTGTTCAAGCACATAGAACCAACAACCTACATGGGAAAACACTCCAATGATTGTTCTCATCGGATCGGAACCTAGTCAAGAATTAAATCCAGACATATCCTCTGGAAAGCCAGAAAAGTCATCTACATTCATACTTGATGCCTTTATAACTCCGAACCACCCTAAGTGCACATAAAGAATATTCTATGAAAGTAACATACAAGAAAAAATAAGAGATGAAACAATGGTTATAATTACAGTCAGACCTCTCTATAATAGCATCCCTATATAACAATATTTCACTATAACAAGCTTTTTCGGAACCAATTTTCATGTTATATTATAATATATGTTCTATATAACAACACTTCGCTATAACATCCAAAAATATTCGGAACAAACGAGATTGTTATAAAGAGGTTTGATTGTATAACTCTATACTACTATTTAGCCGTAAAAGAAAATGACAAGATTTCTTGTTGAATATGGCAAATTGAGAGTAAAAATAAGTTTTCGGTAAATCTCTTGGATCATAACTTATACAAAGGATAGTCTTCGTAAGAAGGACCAAAGCTCACTGAAAGAAACTACCGATTCTTGTCAGTCATAACAACCAGAATGGATTAGCCTTCGTTTGCCCCATTGGCGAAATCATAAGTTGTGGTGAATCCATGTCGCTACTATAAAGTGCTTTCCATAGTTTAATAGAGAAAAGAGAGAAGAGCAGGCCGATTTCCTTCTCTCTCTCTCTCTCTCTCATTATGTGCGCTTAGGCTAAGCCTTAAAAAAACAGTTTTCAACAACTATTCTGTAACAACTCAACCTAAGAGCTGATATGTCTCCAAGACCTCTATCATCCGATTATTTCAGTTATTCCTAAATCCTAACAGAAGGGAAAATCATTATTGCTCTATAGAACTTCCCCTTCAATTTGACAGCTAGTTATTTTCTTCTGTGCTGCCACATTTAACCAAATTACACATTATGATTAACATTTCGTCCCTCCATCGCCAGCTCCTTTGATTGGCAAGAGAGCAGTAACTACAACTGTTAAGAGCAGCAAATTATAAAATCTGTCTCACAGTGATTCATAATCAATAAAATATCAGTTTAACATATCCAACTATTCTCTAACTGCTTAATGACCCCAAAATACAACAGAGGGTAAAATTAAGATATTTAGCGGTAAATTTCGAAAGGGGGGCTTTGGAAGGACGATAAATTTGTTGGTCACGGGTCCAAGCCGTAAAAGCAGCCACTAAAGCTTGCATTAGGTATAGGTTGTCTGCACCTACGTGGCCCTTACCGGATTGTGTGAATAAAAGGGCAGCCCGATGCACTAAGCATAAGTGTCTTTTTGTAGGCAGCCTTATTTCTACGACTAGCACCCGTAACCTCCTGGTTACATACTTTGTGAACCGAGCTGCCTTTTTTTAGTGGTAAATTTCCACATTTTCCCTAAATAAAAGGATGTTACTGATCAATCTGGAAATCAGTCAAATTATGATGAATAATCTAAACATAACAAGAAAAACAGCAAGTAAAAATCAAAATAAGGAAGTTACTCACTAGTGGCCCCTACAAAAGCAAGCAAGAAATAGAACCCAAAAAGTGTAAGTTTAGGAGCAGTCTTGGATTTGGTGATGAAGTACAAAAATCCAATATAAGGGAAAAGTGAAAAAGCAAAAAGCTGTGAAGCTATGCTTTGTGAATCAACATTTGGTGCCCATGGATCAACTGGTAAAAATCCACACTTCACAATTCTTCTTCTTCTTTTACTGTCAAATCTTCTACTTTTACCACAGAAATTGAGTTGTTTGGTAGTATTTCTCAAATTGGGACATGTTTGGAAACAGTGGAAAAATGGAGAAGATGAGGAAGCTAGTGTTATGGGGTTCTTCCAAACAGGGTGTAAGCAGTTTAACATTTTGCAGAAATGGCCTTTTTTTTTTCTCGTAGAAATTAGAAATGAAGGCTCAACCGTAAGTAGGAGATGGAGGACTAGAGGGAGAGGAGTTGAAAGTGGGCTTGCTGGATAATTTATGAACCGGTTCATAGTTGGGCCTACATATACTTAAGACCTTTACAAAAATAGCCGGATAAATTTATTGTTTACTTATTCTAGTTAGTATACATAGATTAACGACCCATTATACACAGTTATATGTATACTATACATGATTTATATGTATATAATACATACATAATTATACATAGATTATATATGAGTTATATTTATATCATATATCCGCCGGTAAGTTTTAGTTTAAGCAGTTGGGTGGACGATTATTTAGGTTTATTTTTTTTACTCTACTCGATTTAAAGATGGACCATTAACCTTTTCTCTCTATGAACTTTATAGAAATAACACCAAATAGCTACTCTAAATGGATGATGTTTAAGAATTAGTCAGTGCGTCCTGAATTTTATTTTTTCAGTTTAATTTTTCGAGACAAAAATGTCCTGAATTGTCCTAAAGTTAAGATTTTTAGTTTAAGAACATTTGACAAAATAGCCTAATTGACACCTAAATTTTAAAGAGGAATTTTCATAAACCACTATAATTTAGATTTTAGTAACTATAATTTTCCTAATTTAATTTGTATATACTATTTAATTGTTACTAACTTGTACCACTTGTGTTCAAATGTGGAATACAACGTGTATCAACTGTATTTGTTCGTTCAATTATATTCGTTGATGTAAAATACAAGGGTGTATATAATGGATACAACTTCTATCCATTATAAAATGTTCTTGTTGAGAGTCGAACTCAAGACCTTCGCTAACTAAACATGTGCTTTATCCATCTAAGTTGTGAGAGCTTGTTGGTCTCTTGTTTCAGTTCAAAATAATTCATCTCTTATTTTATGGATTTACTATAAGATTCAAATATAGCTATAAATAGTAAATTTGCTAAAAATATAGCTACAAATAGTAAATACAATACAAATATTTGATGTATCACGTAATTAATCATATTTTAAAGTGGGTTACTCAATCACGTCACACCTCAATTTGATAGAATGAATATTAATAAACATTTCTATCAGAGCATAACCCTCACTTGCGCAGATAAAGATAACTAGTGACATACATGGTTGGCTCTAAAGTTATAGCTAGTAAGGCTTGCACCTTAGGCCCCAAAATTTAGGGGCCTCCATTTTCTAGAAATAATTGATTTATAGAATTTTAAAAGTGTCGTAAGGAAAATATTTACAAGCAGAAAATAATAATTTGATTGATATACTTAATCAAATAAAAATATTTGATTCTTTTCTAAATACTCATAGAATAATATTAATGTTTCTATGACAGTTGTCTTATCAAAAAGAAGTTTTTCAAAATTAAAATTGATATAATTTTATTTAAGATCAATATTTTAAGATTAATTAAATTTGTTATATAATCAATTGAAGATGGATTATTAGAAGAAATCGATGATAAAAATATTAATAACATCTTTGCATCTTAAAAAGTTAGTAAAATAGAGTTCAGATTTAAATATATATTATAACTTTTTTTTTTAAATTAGGTCTCACATTAAACTTTGTTTTAGGCCATAAATGTGCTTGAACCGCCTTCGGTCACATAGAAATGGTATAATAGAACAATACTCAATCCTAGGATATATTTATAATATTTCGAAAATATAAATATATATATATATATATATATATATATATATATATATATATATATATATATATATATATATATAT